>JABBWB010000098.1:0-141291 GCA_016628085.1 Suillus occidentalis
TGACAAAAGAATAATGTTCCGAACACAATCTGATAAATGTCCCAGATATATATATATCCTCATGACCATAGCATAAGGTTAGGAGTTAGCCGCGTAATCATATCTCCAAATATTGGTTCTGCTTCACCACCACAGGCTGGGCGATCAAGATGTCTTTATCAATTCATGCTGCTGCTCAAAAAAGTGCGCTTCTGCGGTATCTCCATACTCACGTCTGACTTCCCATCTTCTAGATCAACCTGCCCTTGTTCGCGCCTTGACAGAAGAGAACCCAAGGCTTGTGGATGCTGTCGATGATGTGAGCCGACAAGCCTTAACAAATTTCATTCTGCCTGATGCATGTGCCCCACTGGCAGGATGGGAGGACGCCACTACATTGGGCCGCGTCGAGCGGCTCGACCGAAATCGCATGCTATCTCATTGCGAAGAGCTCAGATATCATCGACAACGTGGATGAGAGTGGATGGACAGCCTTTGCACATAGCTGGTATGATTTGTTGAATATGCGAAGCATAATGTCAACTCATACTCTTCGAATCTAGTGAGCGCAGGCCATGAAGATGTCGTTCGAGAGCTAGTAGGCGCTGGGGCTGACGTAAACAGAAAGAACGACAAGGGAATTACACCTCTGTTAGTACAAAATGTTCTCGTTGGGGGGCCATCTCTGGTCTAACATGTACTGCTCAGGCATTACGCGGCATCAAAGTCCCGCATTGACGTACGTGGGCATTAATTTTATGAACATGCATATGCTAATGGCATTTACATCGACAGATCGGAAGGTTTCTGATCGAAAGGGGAGCGGATGTATGTGAATTTCTCGAGGGTACTTTGCAGTTATCATAT
This sequence comes from Suillus occidentalis, assembly GCA_016628085.1. Lineage (NCBI taxonomy): Eukaryota > Fungi > Basidiomycota > Agaricomycetes > Boletales > Suillaceae > Suillus > Suillus occidentalis. The sequence continues at coordinate 847 of JABBWB010000098.1, forward strand.
GAGTGACAACCAGATAAATGCCAAAGATAAGGCGAACCAAACGCCCTTGTGAGTTCGCCAACGCTTGCACGCCACCAGCCTGTTCACTCAAATTTTCTTAGGCATCGAGCGGCAACAACAGGATCTACGGGATTCATTGCCCTCCTACTCAATCCTCCTGAAGGCTCAACAACTGCCAAACTACGCCTGAACACGGGCGATCGGATAGGTGCGTTCATCGTCACGTTCATTGAATAGATTAGATAAAAACGTTATTCTCAGGCAATACGCCCCTTCATCTCGCTATGGAGTCAGCTCATGCACAGGCTGCAGTAATGTTAATCGAAGCCGGTGCTGATCGTGGGAGGGTGCGTCATTTGAGTCTCACCTCGCGAGGGCGTTGTGTTATTGATGGTGCCTTAGACTAACTTAGATGAAGTAACCCCTGAGAATGTTGATGGTGTCGGGAGCACCGAGCAGAGAAGGGCGAAGCAATATGTGATTGATCACTGCGGCGAGCCCTGATTAATAGACAGGAAAGTAGAAGAGGTAGAAGATCGATGGTACCAGTACCCCCATCAGGTCACATCTGTGGGTATCCACAACAACTTCTATTAGCACAAAGATATCAAACTATAATGCATACGGTGGTTATACATGAGTAGTAGTACAAATTCGCACAATGGTACGGATGAAACGTATCAAACTGTAAGGCGCTGCACAAGAACAAGAAAATCCATGGAACTACGAAGGTCGAAGGCATTTTGAGCAAGGTAAACAGGATGTTGAGAATATTACAGATCCGAAGTGAAATATCCAGCTTCATAGTAAGTTGATGATTTGGCATTCTAGGATGAAGCGCAGTTAAAAATGTTCAATGAAAGAGGTCAAACCGATCTCACCTAGCGATACGGACACAATTGATGTCAATTCGATCTTTTGGGAAGTAACTTGATGATTCGGTCTTGTTTGATAGTATGCCCATTCTTCCCGAAATAACGCGTCGAATCGAAGGACCAGTGCAACGAACCAACGATCCAGTTCTGCAGCCCTTCGACATAGATAGCCACCTGCCTGTCAAGCTCTTCTCCCCACGAGGGAAGGATATCACGGTTATCTTCAAAGCGCTGGATGGAACCCTTGCACAATCGGCCAATGTAGTCAACAGCGCCTTGCAGGTTCAGACCGTATTCGCGCATGAGCACGACAATCATGTTATGTGTGTCATGGCGAGATTGCTCCACGTTGTAAGAGAAAATATCCTGTCAGCAATGATATTAGCAGTACAACATTCAGGGACATAATGGATGCATTACGTTAGACCAAGTGACAAGATCGTTAGTTGCCTCCTCCATGGCCATGATGACTGGATGCGACATTACTCTGTCTGGCAGATCAATCCGAGCTGCATATTCGATGAGGGCAAAGCAAGGCTTGCAGCCGCTTGTGTCTCGTCTCACAGTAATGTAAGATTCAAGATCAGGGACATGTCCCTTGGCACGGTCGTCCGCCTGCTTAGCCACAGCAATGAAGAACAGGTCCATCGTGTGGATAAAGCGCTCAGTGCAGCCGGGCCCCCCGGTCTGTATAAAGCGACTGAAATACCTAGTATATAAACAGTTAATTTACAGTGAAAATTTGCAATAAAATAAAACGACGTACGATTTGCACATCTTTCCACCGAGTGTTTCCGCCTGGGAGTTGATCGGATCGCGAAACGAAGAGATGCAGCATTCACGCATTCCCCACGTACCGTCTACATCAAACTCATCCAGCCAGTCATCCATATTAAACAACCAGTTCATGAAATCCGAGCATACTCGGAGATGAAAAGCATCTGCATCAGGGTAGCAAGCTGCAGTGAGTTCACCTGCGTGCAATCCCATAAATACTGTCACTCTGGGCTCTGCAAGACGCGCTCCGTGAAGAAGCCATTGCTCAGAAGCGCGAGACACCGGATAACAATCAGGGTTCAGTCGCAGGGGATAGTGACAATCGCTGACAAGGTCAGGTAAAATGAACCTTGCAGTCTCAAAGTCGGAACGACGGCTAGTATATGTTGCAGTAGGAGCCATCGTTTAAACTCGTCGTGCCCTTATCAGGATTGTCGAGACGAGTGATTGGCAGAAAAGAACGAGAAGAGACACAATTGAAGAGACAGATTTCTCGAAAACATTTGGGTATTTATGGTGACCCATGGAAGGTTTGGAGGGGATCACAGTTCAGGCCGTTCAAGAAAACGCGGTGTTGCACAGCTGTCATGACGGCAGGCTAGGCGTAAAGGCAAATGAAGTGACTCAGATATAACTCAGGTAAAGAAAGGAACGTGCCGCATCAGAATACAGCCCAACATAGCATGCTCATGATATCCATGGACCGAGTCGGAACATATCCAGGATATGCCGGTGAATTTGGCCCCTCGATGTTATGTGCCTAACAAGCTTTGCAGCTTAATGTTCGAGAAGAACCGAAGACCTGCTTCCGGAACGGAAGCAACGAAATCCGTGTGCGATCGGAAGTGGTAGAATGACGTTGCCGGAACAAGTGCGGTTACTGTAGAAGGTAGATCGTGGTCTATTGTCTCGAGGTACAATATGTATGAGCTGTTGACCTTCGGTCCAGGACGAAGTAAGATTTCTCCACGTTCATATGGACATGTCTGAAGGATTTTGGCAAAGTACTAGTCATGAATCAGCTGCACTATCTGAACCTTACTTTCATTCACATCCGATTTAAAAAAGGACTGTTGTGTTGAAATAAGCCGCTGGGGACGGATCGTGGTCCGACAGTAGCCGCATCTGCAGAATTATTATTAATTATAGTATTGCTTAACGGAAAGTGCGGACACTAGTGACCCCATACCGTAAATCTTATAGAGCCACGCCTCCGAGTCGTAGAGTCGTAAAAAAAACCAGGTAATCGTGCAAGTTCAAGTTGAAGATCGCGGAGAATGTTCAAGTTACTAAATGAATGGCCGATTAGTCCAAACCAGGTCATGGTATTACGTAATAATACAACCCTCCACAATGCTTCGTCCCGACTGCACTTGCGTTGAACAGATCCTGTAATAGTACTTGTCAAATGCCGTCGACTGCACTCCCACTTAAAGTTACTCCTGCATCAACGCCAGCAAGGGCTTCACCACAGCCATCTACTTCGGGCTCAAAGACTCCCACAAAGCAGGCCATTGCCACCAACCCTGGCGAAATATCTAGCCCCCATGAGCTAACAGCTTTCGTGCGTGTTCTAAATTCTTGCTCCTGCAGCCTTCTAACTGGAAATTAACAGGTTGAAACGCTACTTGAACAACTTGATACCCAATTTGACACCATGTCGTCTCAGATTCTTGATCACAGTGCGTTTACGAATCTGCCACACCCCGTGATCCAGTTCACTCACTAATTGAACCACCCCACAGTGATGCAAATGTCGAATAGAGTGGACGCACTGGAGGCTGCTATACAGGATATCATTAGCGGGGATGTAACCACACCAAGTGCATCTATGTCGTCGACACCACTTCTAGCCGCCGGCGCAGTGCTGCCAGGTATTCGAAGGACAGGAAGTGGCGCCCAGTGATGGGGATATTATGACACGGTTTCAGTCTTCGTTTGCATCAGCCATTCCATGGCTCTATATCGTTGAAGATAGCGTTTACGACATTCATTTTATAATTCAATCAGCACATGCGGACTGACCGCTCATATTCTTTTGCGATAGCAGGCAACGCGGCGTTATGACCTGCTAGGTATGCTTTGGAAGCAACGACAGCACATATTCTACTTCAGCGCCCATTCATAACGCACACCGCACTTGGATCTCTTCTCGAACGTCTGGAGTTCTGTAAGCTACTCTTCATTGCACAAGAGCATTGGGCACATGATCTCTAGTTTGAAGTGGGGATTCAAGATCGGCTCAACTCACGGCGTACAGAAACCTTCATCCTTCCTTGCTGATGGCCGTCGCTTAGATGTATTTTATGCGAGCACCACTTCTCGTGAACAAACTTTATACCTGTCCAGTACGTATCTTTGTTGCTCATTTGGGAAGGCTAGATGATATCGTCTATCCGTTTGTGAGAAATGCCTATCTTCAGTATCACATGTGGTCTTACTGCGCAATGACGGTCGTGTGTTCGCCAATAGGAGTCGCTCTAGGAATGCGACCAAGTGCGTCATGGATGATAAGCCAGAGCGATGGCCTATGCCCGAAGTTTCCGTCATCACTCAGTATTGATATGCTATCCACAACTCTCCATTATTGTCGGCCCACTGATAGATTGTTGGCAGTTCGTCTAGTCCAGACGCAGCAAAGACACGGCTATTGATGAGTACGTCGCTGTTAGCTACTGTTTTGTTGTTCATGCACATCCCACTGGGCCCATGGTCCCACCCAGCCAGGGGCTGAAACTTTAGGGCAGGGACTAATCCGATTCTGGTTGATGGCCCATACCCAGCATCCGTCCGGATGTGCAACTTCTCGGCCTGACATCAGAGAGAGCTCAGCCCCGAATGGATCGTCCGCGTCAGCCTGAGTGTTGGCGTAGCAAATGGAAAGTACAAGGTTGCAATCTCCTCTAGTCCCAAAGTGGTGGTTCCTTTCTTTTAACTTCTGATTTTGTCATTTCATAACTTATCGGGGCTGGCTCGGACATCACAGATCGGTGACGGTTGCCAAATGATTGCTCGAATTATAAGAGTATCACTGCCAGTGAAAGCTGGCCGAAGGTGCCAACTGATCCACGTTCTCACTGGAACACTTCCCTACTATCCTGTGCAAAAAAAACAAGGTGGCAAAGTTTGGCCGCACCGCACTCGGAGCTGCCGTCTCATAATGAAGTTTGGTCACAAAGAACAGGTGTATCATTCCATCTGAGATAGCACGGTGCACTTGATCCAAAGCTTTGCTGACTTTTTGCAATTGTGGTCATTGTCGAGAATCGAGATTGCTTTGTTTTCTTTCGGGTCTCGGCCAGTCTGATGGCTTAGCATTATTGTCCTGTGGTCAATTCTTGGTACTGAAATTGATTGCAGGCCCTCCGAGCATTGAGCTGGAGGACCCTGTGCTCCTCGAGCACCTATAGTACACAGTTGATTCAATTGGATTTTCTTTTTCTCAAGAACAATACTAGCGCTAGGGGCGCGGCCAAATTATTACCAGAACCAAGAACACTTTATATAGAAGCATCGATCCCAAGTAGGCGGACAGAGCACTGCCACCGATCGATCAGTCTGAAATGAAGTCTTGAGCACTGATGTCACACACTGATCCGGCGGGGTATAAGTGAAGCGAATTCAATTGCTCCTGTTCGTCACAACAAATCATGTCTTCAGCAGCCAGGACACCGTCTCGTTACTCCACCCCCAGGATGTTTCAGCACATTCAAGTTGGACTGCAAGGCTGCTGCACTCGAGTGTGTCGGGACAACATTCTTTCTACTTCTAGGGCTCGGCGGTATCCAGGCGGCCAATGGCGAGGCTCAGTCCAGTGGGACCACCATCGAACATGTGATGTACATCGCGACATCCATGGGTTTCAGCCTTCTGGTCTCCGCATGGTTGTTCTACAGGATCACCGGTGGCCTCTTCAACCCCAATATCACACTCGCACTGTGTCTCGTGGGAGTGGTAAATCCTGTAAGATTCGTGTTGTTCTCCATCGCACAGCTGGTCGGAAGCATTGCTGCATCGGCGTTGTTGCTTGCTCTGACCCCTGGACCGCTGGCTGTCAAGTGAGTGGCCGCTTGTCACTTTTGATTGTGTCGATCCTGACAATCTTCTGCCCCTTGCGACAGCACGTTCCTCCAACGGGGAGTCAATCCAGCTCAAGGTGTTTTCATCGAGATGTTCCTCACAGCGGCGCTGGTGTTAGCCGTTTTGATGCTTGCTGCTGAAAAATCCCAGGTTACTCCATTTGCTCCGGTATGGATTGCTGGCATGTCCCATTATGAAAAATGTTGAATATCGTGCATCAGATTGGCATTGGCCTGACGCTATTCGTTGGACAATTGTGTGTGGTTTCCGTTCCTTTCCATATGTCAATATGGTTATAAAATAACGCACAGATGGGCTGTCTTTTATACGGGCGCAGCTATGAATACGGCACGTGCATTCGGACCTGCCGTCGTCACTGGGTTTCCTTACCCTAGCCAATGGGTGGTAAGCATAAATATCATTCACGGATGTGTACCTGAACTTTGCCCCCTTGTAGTACTGGGTCGGACCCTTCCTCGGCTCTCTGCTGGCGGCTGCTTTCTACGCCATGCTAAAATGGTAAGTAAGATTGACGTACTTGCTCAAATCTACTACTGACTCCCTGCAGGATGCACTATCAGGATCTGAATCCTACACAGGCATCCACACATGAAAAGGACTCGCCAGATCCGCTTGCCGTGCCACCGAACAATACGGAGAAGCCTTCGTCTGTCGGAAATAGTGCAAGAAGGAGCGACGGGAACGGGCTAAATCAAGTGTAGAGTCGCTTTCAATCTCCAAGAATTTTTCCTCAAACTAGAACGTGTAAGCCAATCGGCAGCACAGTTTTAACTCACACACGCAGGTATAAACGGTGTCTTCTATTGGCAGATTGTAGTTTGAAATGTGTCTATCGTGTGATAAAATTTACGACGAGTTTCCTGTATTCATGTGGTCTGAAATTCGAAGGGGTTTAATAACAGTCAGAGTGGTTCTCAAGGATAACTCACAGCTCAGCATGCACTACAAAAAGCGAAAAGCTCAATCTGGGTCACTTGCAATGGATGATGGTGGTTGTACGTACCCCAGTGTCCAGTGTCAAGCTCTTTCAACTGATTCTGGGGGAAAAATTGATCGATTAAAGGGATATTGTGGACGATTGATATATCTGTCAAGGCAGTTACACTCTGACGTAGATTGTTCTGTATAGCTGATACTTACTTGCTCTTCTTTCCCTTAATAATCAGAGTACGACCATCCCAGGATCGTTCTCCAGGCGCGTAAGGGAAAGATTCGATCTCTGCTCGGCCTTCTTTCAAAATGTCGACTAGGGATCTTGAATTTCACAGCCGTTGCTTTGTTAATCTCGAGATTCGTAAGAAGAAATGATCGAACGCTAGGGTCCTAGAGGCCATCATAAGCATACGGAAAAGTTGCTGAGTACGATCAAAGGCACCTGCTCATGCTCAGACATGATCTCGTCCGCTTCCTTCCTCGTGGAGATGTTGCCTGCTTGTATTAGTTCCATAGCACGTATATGTTGTACGGTATCCTGCGAGACTTTGGCTCTGACGGGAGCAATGTCAGACACTATAAGGTCTGTGAGTAAGTCAGAGGGTAATTCGGGATGCAATGCGAGGGCCATTGCGACCTTGCCGCCCCTTGCATAAAATGAGTGATTGAATATAGTATATTGTTAGAAGAGAGCACACATAGAATGTCCCATAAGTGATATATTGCGCAATGAGTGCTTCTGACAGAAACTGAGGACGTCCGCTGCCATGTGAGGATAGGTCATTGGTCTAGCATGTGGTGAAGATCCGTGATTTCGCAAATCCTGGCCTCAGGTCAGTCATGCTATAGCGCAGAGTGAGACGCTCACTGACGAGTGTATATACGGGTCTGCTGAGGTCGCGCATGAATGCCTTGGAAAGAGACTGCCAGTTGCGCTTCGAACCGCTATTTGCTTCATGACCACGTGATGGAAGTGAACAGCAGAGAAAGAGACTCACAAAAAGCCATGTAGGATGAGGAGTGGTCTATGCGACCGATTGCCATCGGCAGGTATGTGTTCGTCGTGGGCCAGCTCGACGGGTGCCACGGCAGTGGACAGGCATCCTGTGAAGCGTTGAGCTAGAGTATTGCGCAACGAGAAGTTGCGTCGTACTGTTTCGTAGAACCTGTGGAAGCTCGGTTGAAAAAAGTGTGGAGGCTCTATGTACAGAAGATTTGAAGATCATCCTCAGGCCTAGGCTAATGCCAAATCCAAAAGGCCCAAAGCAGCCCAGGGAAAGAATCCGTTCTGTGATTTTACATAATTGCCGGTCAATTTGCCGGCGAGAATTGAAGTTGACAGACTTAGTTTCTACTACGATAACTACGTTTCTCTGCCGCCGCAACTACAAGGCTCAAGCAAGCACATCTTAATCCACCTGAGAGTTGTGGTCTCATGTAGCAGATCCAATATATGATCAGTCGACATCTACCTGCTACACGACTCAAACGTCAGAAATCCTCCAGGGACTCCGGAAGGACTCAACTAACGGTCACTAGTACTCCTGGGCATGATTCCACTCTCTCGCAGGTTCGTACCGATATCCGGAGGGACTCACAAGGACTCTTATCTTTGTATTTCGATTTCATGTTTATTATAGCTTTTGCGGTAAATATGGACACTGGGCGTCAACCAGGTGATCAATGAATTCGTAGATGGGCCCCATTATGGGGTTGTGCAGAATTATAAAGGCGGGGGCGCTCCCTGCTTCTTCCCGCCTTATCTGCTTCCCGCCATGGGTTTCAAAGACGCCCTGGCAGATATTTCGCGTTACCGCAATGCATACACCCTTGCCCTGTCTGCATCTATGGGCTCTATCTTCTTCGGTTGGGACACAGGACTCATGGGTGGCATTTTGACCCTCAAGTCTTTCCAGCATTACTTTGGCATCGATCAACTGTCCACATCTGCTCAAGCCAATTTCAATGGAAATATCGTGTCGGTTATGCAGGCCGGATGCATGTACGTCATTAAGAATATATAATACTCTGCCACTCATGCTGTTGTCTTAAAATTTCCAGTTTCGGTGTCCTAATGACTAGTTGGGCATCCAGTCGCTTTGGGCGGAAACGGTCTCTGATGGCTTCGGGCGCCATATACACCATCGGAAGCCTGATTCAATCTGTTGCTGGCCTTGGAAGCAGCCAGGCTGTCGCTCTTCCGAGTGCTATACTTTAGTCGCGTCTTTGCTGGTATCGGGGTTGGCATGGTATCCGCTCTGGCTCCCTCATATATATCAGAGTGCATGCCCAGACATATCAGGGGGAGATGCACCGGCCTTGTCCAGTTCTCTGACAACATCGGCATGATGTTGAGCTGTACGTATTCATTCATAGATGAAACAACCTTGGATTGATGAAATATTTATCGCAGTCTGGGTGAACTACAGCTGCTTCTATCAACATCTCATACAGCGACATGCAATGGCGTATGCCTCTCATAGTCCAGCTTGTTCCAGGTGTCCTCTTCATCCTCCTCATGATTCCACAGCCAGAGTCACCCCGTTGGTTGGTTGAGCAGGAACGCTACGACGAGGCCGCAAGGACGCTTGCATATGTTGTTCGAACGTCAGTCAATGACAAAGCCGTTCTTATCACACTCGACGAGATCAAAGCGGACTTCATCGGCAAGCAGCGAACATCTTTGGTCACCCAGTTTCGCATGATGGGAGAGTCACGTCAGGTTGCGCTTCGCTGCTTAATACCCTCCATCCTTACCTTCCTCCAGCAATGGACTGGTACAAACGCTATCAACTACTTCAGCCCACAAATATTCGCTGCCCTTGGTATCACCGGTACAACATCTGGTCTATTTGCAACAGGAATATACGGTCTCGTGAAAGTCTTCGCAGTCGGATTTACCCTGGCATTTGCTGTGGAAAGCTGGGGTCGCAAGTTTTGCCTCTTCGTGGGCGCCGTGGGGCAAGGTTTGACTATGCTCTGGATTGGCGGCTTCGGCGCTATCCATCCGCAAAATACCATTGTACCTGCGAGTTACGTATCAATCGTCGCCATCTACCTCTACGCAGTATTTTACTGTATCGGCTGGGGACCTTTGCCGTGGGTCGTAGCTAGCGAAATTGCCCCCAATCATGTCCGCGCAGCCACACTTACCGTCGCGGTCAGCATCAACTGGTTGTTCTCATTCACAATATCACGCCTGACGCCAGTGATGCTGGAGAAGATCACATACGGGACATTCCTACTCTTTGGCATGTGCTGCTTGATTGCCGCAGCGTGGACGTATTTCTTCCTGCCTGAGACGAAGGGGTATGCATTGGAGGATATCAAGTATTTGTTTGAGAAAGATGTGATAGTGAGGTCTTTGGAGGATGCGCCTGGTGGACGCGTGTTCCTTGGAGGCAAAGCGAGCGACGCCTGTGGAGGACATTAGAGGAGGGGGAGATATCCAGGATTCGAGTGACAGTTCCCATAAGGGGGATGAAGAGTGTATTGAAATGTCTAATTTCAAGATATGATTGTCACAGATTTGATTTCCATAACGTCCCCTCCCAGAACAACTTTGTACACCGTGGTTTCATTACAACGAGGAATGTTATCATGCCAGCTTACAGTGTCTGCCCGCATCTGTTCCGACGCTTGCCGCCTGTATCTTCGCTCGCTCGAGGTTGGAGGTTCGCACCAAGACTGACACCACTCTGGTAATCTTGCCTTATTTTCCCAAGCGTCGCATCAGCTGCAGAACAGAGACAAGATTGCGAGGTATTCCAGGGACACAACATGAAGGCGCTGGTACCGTTACGATGTGTATAATAAATTCGTACCATTAATGTAAATCACAATGTTACCGTGCTCAATTGCAAAGTATGTTTCTGCCTGAAACTGAAAACGGCATATAAGTTTTGCAGAACTTGTAATACGCAAACATAAACGTCGCCTTAAATATAATTCAAAATACCATACGTTGAATAAATACTACGACAGATCTTTCTCCTCCCTGCAGAATGCTCGGCAAGCATTTCCCTACACAGTACCGCTAGTTGATATATGTACATGCTCCTGGAAGACAATTGAATTCAGGCTCATTTCTGCGTCGGAGCCGGCAACGAGTTTTGCATGATATTCTCGAACGCTAAGGATGAGGCGTGGTCCAAGTACAAACATCTGCACGACCGATAAAACAGCACCAGCACCATCAAACATCACATTTCCAATAGAATGTGAATTCTACAGAAATGATGAGCCGTTGGTATAAGCATATGTCAGCGACAGGTCGGCGCACCGAGAACGCTGGAGAGAGACTAATAAGCTCGAAGCAAGAGACACCAGCAAAGCTAGCACGTGCGGAATTTGAACAGGAAAAGATAACCACATTCTCAATTACAAGCTCACCTCGCAAAATAAAGCACGTGAGATTGTGTCAGCACTCTGAAACAGTCCCCAATAGTCGATCCTGACGATGGGCCGAGGCGTCGCAGGTCACGGAAATGTTTCACAGCAATCCAGACTGAAAGACACAGTGCGAGGACCTCCCAAACAGTGTTGAGCATCCAAACCATTGAAAACAGAAGCAGGGCATCCCCCTCATAGTTATAACCGCACACATGGATGTCAGAGAGTATCAGCTCCTCTGGTGTTTGTCCAATGAGCTGTGTTCCGCAAGTCAGCAAGCAAAACCTACCTGCTACAATATTCTCGAGTGTTATTGCCGCGAGTACCACACAGGCAATGTTAACAGCCAGGAAGATGATAACAAGGAAAATGAGCATGGTTCTAGATCCTTGATACATGGCATGTAACCGAGCAATCATGATGACTTGCAGCATCTCTCAGTCGAGTTAATATCACTGAGATTTTGCAGCTCACCGCCCAGCATAGCAGTTATGGCTACATTTGTCCCGTTTGTTGTGTATTCCAAGATATTGCCTGAAACACCCAATCAGTGATCACCTCGTACTAGAATCAAACACTCGACTCACACCTGTGTAGTCATTATGCTGAACCAAGGTCAATGATCAGAATTTCACTCACCCCTATGTATGTGTATTAATTGGATAGGAGGGAGATGGTTGCAGAATACTCACTGCATCTGTCAGCGAGACCAATGGCATAATTTCTGTGTGCTGCTGGTCAGAAGAATCAAATACAGTGTATATATATGAGACATACCCAGAACTTGGACACTGATCGTCAGAGATGAGCTATTAGCACAACACCAATTTTGGCCTCGATACATACACAGAATAAGGTATGCCGATATAGTGTATCTAGAACATTTTGGAGTCAGCACAACAGCCAACCACGCTATAGCATGACATGAAGTACGAACACCCAAATACAGCACAGTCATGAGAGACCACCGTTGCCTCTGTCGCGAATTCATCGTATTCTCCTGTTTGTATGATGTGATTCCGTCACTCACCCAGATCAGTTCGATCTATAACGCCAGTCTTAATGAGTTGGTTGCACTGGTGATGAGGTCGACTTACCTCCTGTCCGATTGTTAATACTGGAAATATCATAAGAATGGCAGCAGGTTTAGTACAAGATCCTGCTTACCCCAGTCATATACGACCACGACGCTGGCGGCAACTGCAAAATGCAAGTGGATGTTAGATCGAGACATCGCCGACTGATACGACAAACCCATCCAATAGCTATAAAAGACTTGCGCATCGATGTAAGGCCACCAACCGGGATCATTGGAGACGAAAGTCATAGTCGAGGGAAGGGTGTGAGCGAGTGAGATATGTTGGGAATGTGTAATGTTCTAGCGTCCGTGCTAGATATACCACCGTTCAGCGCTTGTATCGCCAAAATCGGCATGATGGAGATGAAGGGAATGTGTAACGTTCTAGGTTCCGTTCTGGATATACCACCGTGCAGCGCTTGTGTCAGCATGCTTGATGAGCCCAAGACATGACAGTTTCTCCCATAACGCTAGATAAGTCAGACAAGACACCGTGAATACTGTAAGGGTGAGCCAAAACAGAGCGCCAAATGTGACTCACTTGCTTGAATCGTTATGCCATGCCATCATGTCAAAACGATGCACAAAAATTCCAATACAAAGCGCACATGTCAAATGCATTTTGCAAAGTAAATGTTAGCACTTGGATTCCTGGAACTGTCCAGGACCGGTGATTTCCGAGTGCAATTGATCAATATTGTTTGTTTGCCTTGCTCTTGGCGTGACTTGGTATTGATGGTATCATGATGATCATCAACGTTAACTGCAACCAGTTACCAACCTTTGACATTGCAAAAGCTTCAACTTCCGTTCTTCTCTTGCCAATCTAATCAATTATCTGATTCGTCGTGCTTGCATTTGTTGTGGGGCTGGGCTTTGTCCGCCGGTCAGTTTGGGGCCCCAATCAAAAACCTCTGCATCGTATCCTTCTTGCCATTGATATTGATACCTGGAATAGCAATTCTGATCGATACCAGTGAGTGCATGTATGCATATTTATATCTTGCGAGGTACTTTATTCTACAGGACGGTCGCGCCAGGATGCATTTTATTGAGCAAGGACCCAGTCGCATCAACATGGAGCCGTCGTTGAGAAGCCTCATCAACCCTAGGTAGGCGACAATCAATCGTATGAATGGCGTCATGGACGTCTAGTGGGCCATTCATGTACAGCACTGTCCACCTGAGTCCAACACGATTCAGACGATGTCGTCCAGGACTGTGCAACCTGCAACTCTCCTCACCCTTCAGTTGTTTCAACGATCTTCTCCTCGAGGTTGTTCGAACGAAAGGTGTTAGTCAAACAAAGAGTTCTATACTAGTGTAACTGGTCGCCCGCTCTGTCTAGACGTCACAACGGTTTGGACTTATGTCATACTCTGCGATCAACGCATAGACTAACATCTCAGCCATTGTGCCCGCGTGCCCGAGAAGGGCCCTTCTTCGATTGACGAATCTCGATTCCATGCTCCTTCAGGACCTCACTTTGGCGATCTTCCGCTACTTTGCACGTCCGCCTCTCCTCCTCAACAGACTCGGGTTTCTCGCCATGAGGCGTGGCTCTGAGTGCATGGCGAGTTTGAGGCCAGAACTCGAATGTTGCAGTGTGAATGACATTTGGTCAAACACCACACTCTTCGTTGAGTAGACACAGTACTGACCCTGTCATCCCAGAACTCAATTGAATTAGGCTCCCAGTGGAAGTGCACTTGGAAGTCAACATTCTCGGCGACCTGGTGGAACAAGAAATTGAGAATGGTGTCGGATTCAGGTTTTGGGACAACGAGTATGCGACGGGACGTAACTCCCAGGTCACTCTGATCGATGACAGCGTTAATGGGTGTACGTATGCCACAATCTTATTTGACGATTGATGCTGATGGATGTGCTACTTTGCTATGGGATTCAACAAATCACAAGGACGCGGATACATACCCGATGCACGACTCTACTATCACTGTAACTTCTCATCTCTTCGTCTTGGTGCTCAGACAGATGATAACAGCAATTCCCTGTCGCATGGATTTCTCTGGTTATCAGACTCTACTTATAGGGGCGCTACTCTCGAACATGGGCCAGGAGATAATCACTTAAGAGGATGCATAGATTTTGGGTGATCATTTGTTGCACCAGAGCGACTCGGATCGAAATCAATGGGTGGATATATGTATGTCGGTATCTCGTTCTGTGCTCTTCTCTGACGGTCATGGGATCCAACAGGGCCGTAATACATATCCGACGCACGATTTGGAGTCATGTGGTAGGCTCTTGACTAGTCTGGCTTATGCTACCATGGATGCACGGTAGCAAGTCTAGCCGGATGGGTGGAACACTAGCGCGACGCGATTCTGATTAAGTATGAGCTCCTGGTCTCTGATGACTGCAATGGATGTATTGGTGAGCCCAGCAAGAGACATTCAGATGCACTCACAAACAACGCCTCTCTCCGCAACAGGAAGGGCCCGCCACAAATCACTTCTGGTATGTGCTCAGTCATAAGATATACAGAAGCCAGATAGATTCGTTGACTTCTTTATATCGGCTATGTAGAGCGCAAGGATCCTGAATGTGATTGATGCACGGTTTGGGCGGTGTGCTGAGGAGTTGCTAGGCGGGACGCTAGTAGTACTACTAGTATTCCAGAGCGATCAATGTATATATCATGGTCGCGCCAGCCTGAAATCAACCTCTCTTCTGTGTAACTCAAGTCAGCACCACACCACCAACTCATAGTACTATTGGCGCACATGAAGCACAAGAGCCGCTGCAAGACACGCCGAGTAAGTAAGTACAGGTAAGTTTTCATCCGCAAATACCACTTGTTCCGCTCATATTCGCAATCCTAGATTCATTTAGCAGAGAAGGCAGACAGAGTACATTCAAAGACTTTCAGCCACTTAAACGCCAACCAGGAACGCCCATGTAAGTTCTAAACCAAACTCTGTTGTCGCTGAGATCTGAGAACTCCCTCGATTTAGATAATCCAAGTGTCAACAAAATCAGGATGTCGATCTCAGATCCTCGACATAGTTTCATTGTCCCGCCATCGTTCGTGTTGTCATCCATCTCCTCTGCCAAATCATCAATGTTGTCATCTTTACTATAAGCCTTCAAATCTATCCCGGCATCATCCAATTCTTCTGATCCATCGTGTGCTTCCTTTGAGCGCGGGGTTGGAAGCACTTTGCAGTTCATCACATGGAATATCCATAATTGAACAACCAAACTTCGTATCCAGACTTCCATCCATAAAAGACATCTTCCTGCCATCGATATACCTCGAATCATCATAGCCGCTCTCCGCAACTTGATCCTCATGGTCAGCTAGGATCCTGCATTCGATAAGTCACGTTTTCTTATTGATTGGTTCATGGTTCACGTAGGAGACTCATCCTACATCTTCTATCAGACACTGATCATCTGTAGGAACGACTGTGATCAATGCCAACAGTCATTCATCTGGCCTTGTGCAATCGCTCTCGCTTCTGCTTCTACGGACGATTCCAAAATGATTAACGGGCTCACTTACCTCGCACAGCAGGTAATCGCGTGAAGCGACGTATTGTCTATCGATCTGCTGGCCCTGGGATCGGTGTTGATGACGAATATGTATGTACGTACGTGTCTCATTCTATGCTTTGCATGCTTACCAGTAGCAGGATGGGCTCCACCCTGAAAGTACTAGTAGGTATTTGAAACGATGCTTCATCGACAGTTTGACAGAGGTAACTGAGGTCTTCTCATTTGAAGTTCTCATTCTCCTCATCCTCTGCTCATCGCCCAGCATAGCTCATATTCCTGTCATGCTCATTTGTGATAAAGGCGAGTCACAAGTCTGCGCGATACATTCGTTTTCTTTCACTGTTGCCCAGATTGATAATGTATCTCAGACTAATGAACTCTCAGCCATCTGGGCTGCACACTTCGCAAACACTTCATTTTCATCTGTATGTTCAGACAGCGGAACTCCGCAAACACGTAGAATAAGCTGTTTGGGCAGTCCATACCAAAGTCTCATTCAGCGCCGGATATGTAAGACTGCATTGGTTGTTCAAGTCTGGGTGGGTGGTTCACTGACATCCAGCAGTGATTATAATACAACACGAAATAGGTTTGTATACATAAACGTAGCCTTAAATAAACTTCAAAGCAGCATATTCTACATATGTAAGGACAGAGCAATTTGGTATTTCGTGTCACCTCGCCATGTGCGCACTGACATCCAGTAGTGAAAACAACAAGAAATGGGTCTGTATACACATACGTCGCCTTAAATACACTTCGAAGTAGCATATGTATAATAAATACCGCGAAGGATCCTCGATCAAATTTCTCCTCCCTGCAGAATGCTCGACAAGCATTTCCCTACACAGTACCGCTAGTTGATATATGTACATGCCCCTGGAAGACAATTGAATTCATGCTAATTTCTACGTCGGAGCCGGCAACGAGTTTTGCATGATATTCTCGAACGCTAAGGATGAGGCGTGGTCCAAGTACAAACATCTGCACGACCAATAAAACAGCACCAGTACTATCAAATATCACTGCTCTAATAGAATTTGAATTCTACAGAAATGATGAGACGTTGGTATAAGCATATGTCAGCGACAGGTCAGCGCACCGAGAACGCTGGAGAGAAACTAATAAGCTCGAAGCAAGAGACACCAGCAAAGCTAGCACGTGCGGAATTTGAGCAGGAAAAGATAACCACATTCTCAATTACAAGCTCACCTCGCAAAATAAAGCACATGAGATTGTATCAGAACTCTGAAACAATCCCCGATCGTCGATCCTGTCGATGGGCCTAGGCGTCGCAGGTCACGGAAGTGTTTCACAGCAATCCAGACCGAAAGACACAGTACGAGGACCTCCCAACCAGTGGCGAGTAACCAAGTCGTCGAATACAGAAGCGAGCTATCCCCATCATAGTTATAACCGCACATATGCACGCCAGAGAGTATCAGCTCCTCTGGCGTTTGTCCGATGAGCTGTATTCTGCAACTCAGCAAGTAAAACTTACCCGCTTCAACATACTTGAGTCCTATTGCCGAGAGTACTACACAGGCGATTTTAACAGCCAGGAAGATGATAACAAGGAAGATAAGCATGGTTCTGGATCCTTGATACATGGCATGTAACCGAGCAATCATGATGACTTGCAGCATCTCTCAGTGGAGTCAATATCACTGAGATTTTGCAGCTCACCGCCCAGCATGGCAGTTATGACCACATTTGTCAAACTTGATGCGTAGTTTAGAATATTGCCTGAAACACCCAATCAGTGAGCACCTCGTACTAGAATCAAACATTCAACTCACACCTATGTAGTCATTATGTTGGACCAAGGTTGATGGTCAGAATTTGACTCACCCCTACGTATGTGTATTAATTGGGTAGAAGAGAGATGGTTGCGGAATACTCACTGCATCTGTCAGCGACACCACTGGCATATTTGCTGTGTGCTGCTGGTCAGGAGATCGAAAACAGTACATATAAGACATACCCAGAACAATGACACTAATCGTCAGAGATGAGCCATTAGTACAAAACTAATTTTTGGCCTCGATACATACACAGAATAAGGTATGCCGATATAGCGTATCTAGAACATTTTGGAGTCAGCACAACAGCCAACCACGCTATAGCATGACATGAAGTACGAACACCCAAATACAGCACAGTCATGAGAGACCACCGTTGCCTCTGTCGCGAATTCATCGTATTCTCCTGTTTTTATGACGTGACTCCGTCACTCACCCAGATCAGTTCAATCTATAACGCCATTCTTAGCGAGTTGGCTGATCCGGCAGTAAGGTTGACCTACCTCTTGTCCGATTGTTAATACTGGAGATATCATAAGAATGGCAGCAGTTTCAAACAATGGCCTGCTCACCCCAGTCATATACGACCACGACGCCGGCGGCAACTGCAAAATGGAAGTTGATGTTAGATCGAGACACCAGCAATTGATACGACAAACCTGTCAAATAGCTTTAAAAATGGGCCATATCAATCACTGGCCACCAACTAGTGGGTGTGAGCGAGTGGGATATGTTGGGAATATGTAAGGTTCTAGCGTCCGTGCTAGATATACCACCGTTCAGCGCTTGTATCGCTAAAATCGGCATGATGGAGATGAAGGGAATGTGGAACGTTCTAGCGTCCGTTCTGGGTATACCACCGTTCAGCGTTTGTATCGCCAAATCGGCATGATGGAGATGAAGGGAATGTGGAACGTTCTAGCATCCGTTCTGGATATACCACCGTGCAGCGCTTGTGTCAGCATGCTTGATGAGCCCAAGACATGACAGTTTCTCCCATAACGCTAGATAAGTCAGACAAGACACCGTGAATACTGTAAGGGTGAGCCAAAGCAGAGCGGCAAATGTGACCCACTTGCTTGAATCGTTATGCCATGCCATCATGTCAAAACGATGCACAAAAATTCCAATACAAAGCGCACATGTCAGATGCATTTTGCATATGGCGCTGGCACCGTTACGATGTGTATAATGAAATCGTGCAATGTAAATAACATACTACCATGCTCGGCGCTAAAACGGCAATAACCCCGGGCCGGCAACTCAAAAAATGTTGGTTTCTTCCCGTAGTATTTGTGACGTTTCAACTTGACTCTCAGTGACTGACAACTGCCGGAGCACTATAACTTATAATACGCAATGGTCTCTATAAAAGTATCTGCAGCGGGGAAGCCAATTGCTCTGGCTCGTGGCCTTCCCATGGTCGTAGAACTTTCAGGGAAGCAACTCGAGGACGCGACTGTTGCTGATGTCAAGAGTGCGATAGCCAAAAAGTATCCCGGAGTAAGTCTAAGTCTTTTCCTGTCCACACGGCCGGACGTCTAACAGCTTCTTCAAGTTCTACTTTGACCGCCAAAAAATTACCCTCAAGGACTCCAAGAATACTCTAGCTGATGACATTACATTGAAGGTTGCTGGTGTGCCAGAAGGCGGGGAGTTGTCTGTGAAAGACCTTGGCCCGCAAATGAGCTGGAAAACTGTATTCTTGGTTGAATATGTGAGTGTCTTGTGCGATTTGTGCCCGCGAGCTACTGACGGTGTCATCCCAGGCTGGCCCACTGTTCATCCACCCAGTGATCTATTACTTCCCCGAGATATTTTATGGTGGTCCTGTACAGCACAGTATGCTTCAACGGTATTTGCATGCATGACTTTCTAGTTCAAATGATGTGCTCAAGCGCGATCAGCTATGTATTAGCATTTGTTATGCTGCACTTCGCCAAACGTGAGCTAGAAACACTGTTCGTGCATCGTTTTTCGCACGCGACTATGCCCTTCATGAATATTTTCAAGAAGTACGTGTTTTGAGAATACGTGTTGCTCTGGTAGACTGACACGTGTTCGTTAGCTCTGCTCATTACCACCTTGGAAGTGGTATGTTTATGTGTATTGAGAGACATCAATCAAACTGACTCCATATAAGGCCTTGCCCTTGCATACAGTATTTACAGTCCCGTGTATGGTGCTGCCTCGCCCTACATCCGTGGTACAGTTCGAAATGATCCTCTGTACATTCAAGCAGGCGCTGCTATCTGGCTGGTGCGTGTCTTGGTATTTTGATATGCATTCTAACGCATACTGAATGCGCACATGCTTGTAGTTCTCCGAAATCTCTAATCTGATCACTCATATCAAGCTTCGTAACCTCCGACCTGCAGGAAGCCGCAAACGCGCCATTCCTCAAGGGTACGGCTTCAACCTCGTCTCGGTCCCAAACTACTTCTTCGAATTCCTTGGATGGTTAGTCATTGCGACTCTCACAGGGAGCTACGCTGGTACGTGCTGCTTTGTTTCTTTTGCGCCTCTGTTTTGAAGTCGCGATTCGCGGACTAGCATGGATCTTCCTGGTCATTTCGACGTATCAAATGTATGTTTGGGCTGTCAAGAAGCACCGTGCATATAGGAAAGAATTTGGGAGCGATTACCCAAGGGATAGGAAGGCGATGTTTCCTTTCATTGCGTAAGTGGTGTGTTGCGTATCTTAGTAGCATGCCATTATACGTGTGCACTATATCCGAGGATGATTGGTTTCGTGTCTAAGGGAACCACTATGCGTGTTCTTCCAAGCCTTTGCAAACAGCTCAAAATTCATGACTGGGAGACTGGTTTGTTCAGTTCGTTTGCAAGTACTCCCAGGTCAGTCTCGTTTGTTTTAGTGACTTGTTTCTTATTGGTCTGCAGGAAGCATATGCAATGAGTGAGTGACACCGGCCTAGAAGATGGACTGAGAAGCCATCGATCTTTATGTGACTCGAAAATTTGCGGCATATTGAACTTGAGAAGAGCCACTGAACAAGCCAAGTTGGACTCTGACCGAGCTCACTCATAATGTTCTAGAATTCTTTGTGAGGTTACTTGCAGATTCATTCTAGTATGTGTACATAAACCTCCTTTCACGCGAATCACCGCATACACCCAACGACTCACAGCGATCGTTCAAAGACGAGTGTAGCGTTCAAACAGCTCTACCTCAATTCTTTTCTTTGGGACTGGGCAACCTAGCAAATGCAGCTCAAAGCTCCTTTTGCCTGCGAACGTCATACCACATCGCCGACACGGATATGTTACGCCGAGATGTATGTCTTGAATGTGCTTGACAATGGCGCACTTCTTCATGTGTTGTGTGCAGCCATCCCACCAGCATGTCAGGGTGGTGTCGTCAGCCCCCCGGTACCCGTGAACACTACAGAGGTGTAACGATAGCGCGTCACCTTTGAGGACGTCGCGGCAGCGTACTCCATCGCCTCTGTCCCACAGGCAGATGATTTTGTCCTTCAACAGGGTTGGTGGGGATGGTGCCTTTTGAAAAGATGAGTAACGTTGATCTGGATCACCGGGAATGTGGACTCACCAACCCAATGGTGTACTCGATGGTCATCGTGCGGTTCGCGAATTAATGTTGGGGCGGGCTGTGGTGGCCTTTTGAAAGCGCGATGTCAGTGCATTGCGTTCTTATTAAAATTGATATCTACGAAACAATTCCAATACAACATCTGAGTCAGGGGGAAACCCCAAAAGGCAGGCTGTCAAATCGCTCTAGTTTGCAAGTAGGACATGTTGCCTAGATTGTACAAGTAACTTATTGTCTCGGTGTCAATGCTGAAGTCGAGGCTTGATTACAACCTTGTCGTGACAGCTTGTCACTTTCCTGATCTAGCATGCCCATCTGTATCACTTGCACACATCCCATATCGCACCTCTACACGGTTTACGAATCCGCGTACAACCTGAGACTGGAACAATGCGTTGGTGCTCGGTGTCACTCGTTTTGGTTTCATTCTAACGCGAGAGTTACTGGCAGAGCAAATGCCTGAAATTTGCAGATCCATATGTCGAACACGACTCTCTGACGCTCCTCCTGGACCTCATCCTGCTGAAGCGGGAAGTATATAGGACATTTGATATATAATAGGGGGACGGAGCCGCGAAAGGCGCTGGGCAAGAGCAAGACTGGTCTTGAGGGAAGTCAGGAAGGCGAGCACAAGCTGGCTGCTACCAACCGGCAAAGGGAGAAAGTGAGGGATGGCTGAGTCTGTCGATGATACCGTCGCTGAGTGCCCGGCTTGTAGGACAGGTGGTGGCTGATTCTGAAGCTTGCCTGCGGGCTTATCACTGTCGATGCATGTATGTGAACTCATGAACTACGAGTCTCACCGTGCTCTCTAGCTCATCTATTTTAGTTATTCGGTGGGCACAGCTCAGTAAGCTTCATTATTGTTCAAAGGCTGTCGCGATTTTCATGGTCACTAGATCCTCATATATCCGCAGACGTTTCACGGTGGACGGTTGAAACCAACATTGTCTTCCTCCGGATCCTCATTGGATGCCTTATAGGTGATATTCTTGTTTTTCTTATTCAAATGTCATGCTTACAGCTTGTGCAGAAACATTTGCATTTCACGGAGGAGTGATGTTTGCATCGTATTCTGTACTCGCACTCTCGGATTTTTTTCGTTCAAGGAGAAGTACCTCGCCAGGAGAAATATCGGGTGTTCGACAACAATTCAAGTAAGGCTCGGAATCTGCTGTAGTTATTGATATCTCAATTGCAAACCTAGGTTCTCGCTTATTCCTCTGACGATTTTCTACTCTTCCCTTACAAAGCTTTTCCTTCTTTTCTTGCTCACGATATGGCGCCCTTCAGCAGTCTAAACCTGGAGGTTCTCCATACTATTGGGATCCTTCATACTACAGCAGCTCTCTTGTCACGCGTGCCCTCGAGATATGGGATGAGGACAAACTAGATCGTGAAGTGGGTCGTTAGGAATGTTTTGGGTGGAATGGCGACCGGATTTGGACTTCGAGGTTTGTCGTGGGCTAGATTTTTTAGAGTTTGTACTTCACTGAACGATTCCCTCGCAGTTCGTGCTCGGACTGTCATCCTGTCTTTACGACAATAGTGATCCTTGTTGGTTGGTTGGCGAAAACAGTTGTTGCAGGACTTCTCAAGAATTGGGTGGGTGGAGACGAGCATAATGGGGAAAAGTGGATGGCATATAGCATCCCATAGTCTCCCATAGTCCTCTGTTCCTCTTGTGTAGATTTAATCTGAATCGTGGTCTGGACTTTGGAAACTGAAATAAGCTAAGCAGGACCCCTGACACCATCATGGCAGTCCAACTGTGAAATGCATACCCATATCCTTCATCATTAACCGCGATGCCTGCAGTATCCAATTCATCTTCTCGTGCCCTGAACGCGATCCTACCACTCGTCGCGTCTGGGCAGCCCTACGAAGCACACCAGAAAGCGCGCACCTTCGCTTCTCGCTACAGCAAGTCTGGGCAGTATGACACTGCCATTGACGTGCTCTTCCAGAGCGCGAGGGAACTCCTGAAAGTTGGCCAGCAGGGCAGTGGAACAGATTTGACGCAGTTCCTTCTAGAAGTATATGAAAGCAAGGGCGAGGCTGTGAATGATGAATCTCGAGGTGTGCTCCTGATCCCCTGCGTGCAAGTGAATATGGCACTGATTCAGTATGCTCAGGGAGATTAACGCAACTTATCGCGCTGACTGGATCATCCGGGTCATGGAGGAAAACGATAATTGATAGATCCATATCGTACAGTCATCCTCACATCGGATCGGTACTTGGGCTGATCATTATGATGTGTTTAGATGGTCAGCGAGACATAGTGATTGTCCCGCAGGTGACCAAGACTTGCACCACTATGTCGGGGAGCTCCTATACAAAGGTATTCAAGACAGTATCTACAAAACTCGTGCTCACGATGTGCAGATGGGGCCTTCGATGCGGCAGAGCCTCACTTCCTTGCGTCAGGTAAAAGGGATAGCGCACGTTCACTAGCGAACATGATGGTAGAATGGTCCGCAGCGGGCGGCGCTCTAGGGATCTTTGGTCTTCGAGGCACACTTCCGTAAGTCGGGACTTACGTCCATATTATCTTCTTCGTTCTCCGGTTCATGGCATCTGATCACAGATATCTACAAAATGGCAACATCGTCGGAGCCCGCACCTTCATTTCGCAGTTTATTGCACAATCGATTTCATCTCGACCGGGTCTGCTTTCGCCGCTGCAGACATCTCCATTGCCTGTCACCTCTACGAGTGAAATCACACATACGACTGAGCCTGTGCTCAACTTCTGTCAGCTTGCTGTCTTGACATGTCAACGCGCGAATGGGGAGAAGAATAAAGTGATTCGCGAAAGCTGGGTGAGGCTTTGCGGAACATATCAAGCTAAAGGTGGCGTCTTAGCAACCAAGGAGGTTCGGATGGTGAGTCAAACAATTATTCGCTGCTTGATTTTCCAAACACAAACCACACCGTTTAGGTACTACAGGAGATAGCAACGTTGTACTTTGCAATTCCCCCGCCGCGCACTCAGCCTGATAATCCATTGGGGGCTATGATCTCCTCTATGCTGGGGGGTGGGGCGCCAGGAGGAGGAGCGCCTCCGCGGCGGATGCTGTCTCCCGCTGTGAGCGGACCATCGGCACCAGGGCTGGATTAGTCTCCATTCAAAGGCTCTGATTGGGTGTAGCTTAGGCGTCGACTGACATGGAATGGTAAGGTAATCGAAAGGAACGTGTTACTGGGTATCTTCGAGGCCAGCGGAAGTCATATCCAATGATCCTGACTTATTAATGCGAGAATGATAGTCTCTTGTAGCTGGCCGAACGCGTGCATATGAGAGACGATATGCTTGACCTATTGTGCATGACGTGGACCTATGGATTACATCTTGACCACACGTTGCCGGAGAGCATTAATATTAGCCAGTGTAAATGGGTTGCAAGTATTACTGATGTGATACATTGTCTTCGCAAGGAGAGTACATCAATTATCCTCGTGGCTAGTTTAACAGTCAAATTTCTGGGCATGTGAGATGAAGAAAGGCATGGTGAACCATTTCATGATGCCCACAATACAGACTCCAGAGGAATACTCTCAGAGCAAGAACCTTCTAACTCCAAATTCCCCGAGTCCAATACATTCACTCATCCCTTCCTCTCTTCCCCTTCGTAGCTTCTCTCCACCGAGCCTTCCATTCCCTCGTCAGCGCACCTTTTTGGGTCTCCCACTGAGAGTGAATTTCGGAGGTAGTTTGAGTGCGGGAGAAGGGTTCCCCGTGAGGGAAAAGGGAGAATATATCTCGAGGTGCATTTCTTGTGTTGGAGGACCGCGAACGGAGGGCTGGTGGGAGGGGGAAGAAGAAGGGGAAATTCGAGTCCAGCGTTGGGTGTGCTTGTGGCTGCTCATGGGGAACGACTACGTGAGGAAGAGGCAGCGCGTGATCCGGTTGGGTGAGGTGAGGAAGATCTGAAATCCCGAGCATGTCTTCCTCCTCAAAGTCCAGGTCGAGATGACCGAGTAATGAAAATCCGGCTGCAGTGGGCCGCAGTCAGTCAAGGTTGACCGGAATGGAAATAAAAACAAAGACAAAGTGCGGCACAGTAACATGCGGTGTATATAATGAAACAAAAACACACCTTCCTCCTCCCTCGGTGCAAACAGATCTTTCAGTTTTGTTTGCTTTTGACTCTGAGCGGACGGTTTTGACGCGGAAGTAGGGCGAGACTGCGAATGGAGCGGAGCTGTATCTGATTCTAGTTCCATATCCTTGTATTTCGCCTGTGGAACTTCCTCAATCTCGCCCTCATCTACATCCATCCGTATCCCAGTCTGGGGCTCCCTCGCCTTGCCTTTACCCTCAAGACGCGCGTCTTCAATATCAGACAAGGTCTCTTGCCCACCCCATCCCTCATCCCCGTCCTTGTCCCCAAAAAGAGAGCGAAGGAATGCGAGAGAGGTGACCTTTTCTTGCGTGAGGGAGGGGATTGCTCCAGTCATAGCCTCAGTTACGGGTGAGTGAGCGGTGGGTATGGGTGTCAGTACTGGTGAAGGGAGGGAGGAAGTAGTAGATTTTGGGTTTGGCGGTGACAAAGACTCGTGGTCATCATCTTCGTCATCAGAACTAGGTGCAATTTCGGTGTCTTGATCACTGTCACTGTTCTCGGCAGCTTCAGCACGTCTTTTTCTCGGGATTACAGGCCCATCGGCGTGTTCTACAACATCCACCACACCCGCCACCTCAGCATCCAACCAGATACCCTTCAGATGTGTCGAGTCCCAGCGCGTCGGATCGATCGTCCGGCGGCGCGCACGCGTAGGGGGAAGTTTGACGCGTTTTTTGCGTTTCCCTGTTACAAGTTTCCCATCCTTGTCGTACTTCTTGTTCCCTGCACTGGTAAGTACACGGGGCGGCTCCAAGGCTTTCTTAGGTCTCATTCGCATGATTCTCACCACACGTCCCATCTCGGTGACCTTCCATCCCCCTCGGATACGTGCTGTCTCGGGCGTAACCAGTGACATATCAGGCGCATGGGTGCCTACCTTGGAATTGACGCGCCGTTTTTTGGGTGGTGGAGGGGGAACGGAGGCAAGTCTGTTGTTTTTTTGGGTCAGTAGGGAGTGAGTGAATGAGGATGAAGACGCACCGTTCACGAAAATCAGGTTTTGCATCTCCAATACGGAGCTTGGCGCCTTTCCATACTGTTCCACTGAGTACATTTACGCCTGGCTAATGTTAGCCATAAAATTTACAAAAGACAGAAGTAAAACTTACACCTCGCCAAGTCTGTTCTGTGACCTTCAATCGTCGCGTAACCGAAAGGCCTCGGTTGCCCTAGTGCATCGAGTTTCCCGAAGCCATCGAGCGAGATTACCCTCCCAAAGGCGCCGAGTCGTTTTGCAAGGTCAGCAGTTGTGATGGCAGGTGTTGTGAGACCAGATATATGCAGGCGTTTTGTTATAGGTGTCGGTGGACATGATGATTTCATGACAAAGCCACTACGGTAGGATTACAAACACCGTGACTTCATTTGTGCTTATTGAACTTTCAAGCTCAAGCATTGGCATTGCAAACAACATGCACGTAGCCTAACTCGAAAGTCCAATCACTCCTCGGTCTCGGAAGTCATTGATTATTTTCCCTGCGAAACATCGTACGAAGGTCAATAGCAACGCCGCCCTCACCCTCCGCAGTTGCTTCGCAATCAAAATCTACTCTGATTCAATTTGAGGACTTCGCATCGCAATAGTCACCTTACCGTACACTTCGGGGGCGGGCTGCCCGGGCATCAATAGTTGATTCATCACCATAGCATTTGGAGCTGCTAGTACAAGCGCTGAACGGTGGTATATCTAGAGACTAGCACGAATGCTAGGATATCATCATAACCCCCACTCGCTCGCGCCCATCCCTCGAGACCAGCTAGCAGTACTGTGTAGGAAAATGTTTGCCGATTGGTCCGCAGGGAGGAGATATTGGTCAAGGATCTGTTGTGGTATTTCTTTCAAGTCATGTTGTTTAATGCATATTTTAATCGAAATTTATGTAGACAGACCCGTTTATTATAATCTGGAACTAGTAAAATGTGGAGGCAATCTGAAGTTGTGCGTTCGCGATTTTATGCGCACCGTGTTATGAAAGGCCGTTCTTAATCGTTTTTGGCTCAAGTACTTAGTATTCGTTTGTTTTTGTGCGTTCAGCCGCTTACACATTTCCTGACACAATTCATCACATGCATGATGCCATTCACTTTCCGCGGTCTTGATCGGTTGATCTCATGGTGTTAACAGACACTCAAATCCAATAGCGATCATTATGATAATGAGACTCCCAAGGTCGACCGCGCCCTCTGCAGTGGTTTGCAATTCAAATTCAATTGAGGACTTCGCATTGCAGTACTCATCGCTTTACTACTTCGAGGGCCGGGCACAAATAGTGTTCATCACTATCCCATCATACCAAATCGTTTTGGCGATACAAGCGCTGAATGGTTATATATCTAGCACAAACAGTGCTAGTATATCGTTATAACCCCCACTTGCTCACACCCATCCCTCGAGTATGACCGTAGTCTCAAATGATCCCAGCTGGTGGCCGACAATCGATTTGAATATTGCTTACAGCTACTGGATAGGTTCGCCGCGTCAATCGGTGGTGTCTCGATTTAACGATGAATTGCGATATCGCAGTTGCTGCCAGCGTTGTGGTGGTATACGATTGGAGTGAGCAGAACAGCATTCGAAAGCTGTTGATATTCTCATAATACCGTTTCTAGTACTAACAATTGGGCAAGAGGTAGGTTGATACTGTTGCCGGAGTAGCCAAGTCGCTAAAAATTATGTCGTAGATTGAATTGATCTGGGTGAGCGTGACAGAATCCCATATCAGAAGGGAAGCAACAGGATACAATGAATATATGCCAGAGGCAACGTTGGTCTCTCGTGACTCTGCTATATCTAATTGTTCGTACTGCATGTCGTGGTGTGGCGTGGTTGCGCTGACTCCAAAATCTTCTAGATACGCTATATTGCACTACCATTTTCTGTGTATGTATTGAAGCCAATGAGTTGGTACTGTACTGATAGCTCACCTATCATGATCAGCATCATTGTTCTTCGTATGTCTCGTACGCGCTGTGTTCAATTATTCTTAACGGCAGCACACAGCGAATATGCCAATGGTCTTACTGACAGATGCAGTGAGTATTTAGCGGCCATCTCATTTCCATACACTGAATATTCTCATTTGCAGGGGTGAGAGATATTCTGAACATTGAATGTGGCTCGCTGTGATGACTCAATAGATGTGAGTTGGAGCGTTTGATCCTAGCCTGAGCACGAGGGTGATCACTAATTATGTGGTTCAGGCAATATTATGAACTACGCAATAAATGGGACGTATGTCGTCGTCGCTGCCTTATTGGGTGGTGAGTTATCATTTCAGCTGCAATACCTCTGTAATTTTGACTCGACTGAAACCTAATGCAAGTCATCATGATCACTCGGTTGCATGCCATGTATCAGAGATCTAGAATCATGCTTATCTTCCTTGTTGTGACCTTCCTGATTGTCAACATCGCCTGCGCAGTCATCGCCGCAATAGCAATCACGTATTTTGTAGCGGGTAAGCTTCACTTGTTGGCTTGAAGAACGCACTCATCGGACGAACACCGTGACCAGAGGAGATGATACTCTCTGGCACACATTCGTGTAGTTATGGATATGAGGGGGATGACCAGCTTCTGATCTCAATGATTTGGATGCTCAACACCGTTTGGGAGGTTCTCGCACTGTGTCTTTCAATCTGGATTGCTGTGAAACACTTCCGTGACCTGCGGCGCCTTGGCCCATCGACAGGGATCGACTATCGGGGACTGTTTCAGAGTGCTGATAAAATCTCACGTGCTTTATTTTGCGAGGTGAGCTTGTCATAATGTGGATGTCGTTGTCGTTTTTTGCTGAAGTTCTGCACATGCTAGCTTTGCTGTTGTGTCTTGCCTTGAACTGGGATATCTCTCTCCAGAGGTCGAAGTGCGTCCGGCCTGTCGCTGACATTTTCTTGTGATCACTGCTCATCATTTCATGTAGGACTTTTTGTCCTAAGGAAGCTCAGATACTTGAAGGTGCTTTCGAGATTTTCTCGGTCGTGCAGATGTTTGTGCTGGGACCGCGCCTCATCCTTAGCATTCGAGAAAATCACGCAAAAATTGTGGCCAACTCTGACGCAGAAACTAGCATGATCTCGATTGTCTTTCAAGAGCGTATACATGTACCAACTAGCAGTACTGTGTAGGGAAATGTTTGCCGAGTGTACTGCAGGGAGGAGATGATCCGTTGTGGTATTGATTTCAGTCCTGGTGTTTTGAAGTATATTTAAGAAGTTTATATAGACAAACCCATTTATAATTGAAATGCGAGAGTCAGTGTACATTGGCTAATTCTACGTGTTTGCGGAGTTCCGCTGTCTGAGCACACATATGAGAAAATGAAGTATCCGAATATGCGACGCATGAAGCACAGAGGATTGATGGCTCATCGGTCTGAGATGCCATCTGGGCCACGGGCAATGAAAATGAATGAATCGTGCAGACTGATGGCTCGACTGTTTGCCTCTATCCGAGCATAAGAATGACCGTGAGGAGTAAAAGCTTAGATTGCTGATGACACAGCTGCCCTGGTTCGCAGAACATAATCAGTGACAATTATGTCTGTGTAAACGAATAAAGTGAGGGGAATAATAGATGGAGTGCAAGGAACTAAAAGAAGGAGTAACGGCAATGATTCGTGATGCCATGAGTGGAAGCCCAGATGGCTGATGAGGCAATGAGTCTGCTCCTTGGTCATATCATCCATCTGGGCTGCCCGTATGAATGGAGTAGGAGGGGCTGGGTTGCGGGGAAGACCGTTCACGGGATGTGCTTAACTCTTTTTTGCGCAGGAACCAATTACACGCAAAGGGCAGCGAGTGGATCCAAGTCCGATGGTGATACTAGTAAGTGAAAGATAAGAGCGCGGGCGGTCCCGTCGGCCTTGCCAAGCAAGACGTTCTGAATAGGGTCCCATTATCATAATGGAACGTGCAGATCGCCATCAGGTCGGAAATTGAGTTATGGGTGGAGCTATGCAAGTGTGATGGCTAACGGAACGTATTTGTGATACTTACATGTGGATTTACATCTGAGGCGGGGGCCGAGTCGGTGGAAAGATGGATTTAAGAACGTTCTGGAAATTGAAAGATAGGAACTTGACAGGTAGTAGGGTTATGTAGCCAGGATGGAGGGGCATGGCTGGGGTCACTTATCAGCTTGTGGACGGAGAAAAATGAGTGGAAACCGATTATATCAATTAATGGCGGGAAGTCTTTTATATCATATGGAGGAAAGGGTCGAATTGAAAAGTGCCAGTGAACGTTCGATTTCGGAGTAACATAATTCCAATTCACGGGCAGTGTACCAGTGTTTTAACTGAACGGAGATTCAAATGACTTCCATTTGACTTCCATCAATTAGCATCGAGGGCAGGGTATTCATTACCATCATGCTGATTTTGGCAACACAAGCGTCGAATCGTGGTATATCTAGCACGAATGCCAGGATATCATTATAATATAGCCACCACTCGCTCTCACCCATCCCTCGAATATGGTTGTAGTCTTAAATGATCCTAGTTTGTGGCCGATAATCAGTTGGAATATGTTTCTCAGCTATTGGACGGGTTCGTCGTATTATGTTGAGATATTTTGATCTAAAATTTACTTGCACTCTTGCAGTTGCCGCCGGCGTCATGGTGGTATACGACTGGGGTGAGCAGCTGGACGGTGTTCGGAAACTGCTGACATTGTTGTGATATCTCCAGCACTCACATTCGAACAAGAGGTATGATAAATCAATTCCCGCCGGAGCGAAAAATTCGCTAAGCATCATGATGGTGTCATAGATTGAACTAATCTGGGTGAGTGACAAGAGTCCTGTATTAGAAGAAAAGCAGGAGAAGACAATGAATTCGCGACAGAGGCAACGCTGGTCTCTCATGACTGTGCTGTATCTCGTTGTTCGTACCTTATCTTATACTATGGCGTGGTTGGCAAGTTGTGCTGACTCCAAATTGTTCTAGATACGCTATATTGGAATACCATATTATGTGTATGCTTTTGATGCTAACAAATTGGTGCTGTGCTAATAGCCCATCTCTCATGATCAGCATCTGCATTTTACGTATGTCTCGTATGCGCTTTGGTCGACTCTTCTGACCGGTGGCACACAGCAAATATTCCAATGGTTTCACTGACGGATGCAGTGAGTATTCCGTAACCATATCATTCCCGACCAATGAACACGCATTTGCAGGGGTGAGTGATATTCTGACCATCGAAACTTAGCTCAACATAATGACGCGAAACTAGGTGTGAGTTGGAGCGTTTGATCCTAGTACGAGGGCGATCACTAATTGAGTGTTTCAGGCAATATTATGAGCTACATAATGAATGTAACAAATGTTGTCGTAACTGCCTTGTTAGGCGGTGAGTTGCCCAGCTACAATATCTGTATAATATTGACTCGACCGAAACATGATGCAAGTCATCATGATTACTCGGTTGTATGCCATGTATCAGAGATCTAGGATCACGCTTATCTTGTCATTATCTTCCTGGCTGTCAACATTACCTGTGGAGTAATCACGGCAATATTACTCGAGCGTTCTTCCACAGGTAAGCGTTACTTGTTGGCTTAGCCCAGGAACACAGCTCATTGGGCGAGCACCAGAGGAGCTGATACTTTCAGGCACTTATATGTGCGATTTTGGATATGAGGGGGACTACCGGTTTCTGGCCTCGATGACTTGGACGCTCAATACGGTTTGGGAGGTCCTCGCATTGTGCCTTTCAGCTTGGATTGCTGTGAAACACTTCCGTGACCTACAACGACTCGGACCATTGACAGGTTCATTTCTCGGGAACTTGTTTAGAGTGTTGATAAAATCTCACGTGCTTTATTTTGCAAGGTGAGATTGTAATTTGGATGTGGTTATCATTTCCTGCTCAGGTTCCGCATATCCTAACTTTGTTGGTGTCTCTTGCCTCGAGCTTAGTTTTCTCTCTCCAGAGATCTCGGTGTGCTGACCTGTTGCTGACATCTGCTTGTAACCATTGTGCTCATCATCTCCGTAGAAGTCACATTCTATGGCGGTTAAGATACTCTTTGGTGCTCTTCAAATTTTCTTAGGCATGCAGACATTTGTGCTGGGACCACGCCTCATTCTTAGTGTTCGAGAATGCCACGCTAAATTCGTAGCCGACTTCGACGCAGAAACTAGCATAAATTCGATTGCCTTCCAGAAACGTGTGTATGTACCAACTAGCAGTACTGTGTAGGGAAATGCTTGCCGAGTGTTCTGCATGGAGGAGATATTGGTCAAAGATCCGTCGTAGTATTTATTTAAGTCATGATGTGCTTCGAAGTATATTCAAGACAAAGTATATGTAGACAGACCCTATTTTTTGAGGTATTACCACTGGAACTCAGTGAACTGTCCACCCACACCTGCACCAACTGGTAAGCCGGAATATCAATCTTGAAGCTTCAAGCTTAACAGCCTTAGAAGTTCTCTGCAAAATTTTCTTTAGATATATTTCAAACCGCCATCTACCAGTACATAGTGACACCATCTACGTCCTGTGCGTGTAAGTTATACGATTTGGTACATATGATTTAGCTGATACTTAAGCTCTAATCCGAGAGGACAAGCCTCGCTGTTTGATTTAACTCTACGGTTTGCATGTCACCACACTTCCCGCACTCCTTCCTGCAACATCTCTGTTAGGCAAAGCGTTCTCGGTATCGCTTGGTGCTGCCTCGGCAAGTAGATCCGGTGAATCCTTCTCCTCCGTGGATGACTGTCCAGGATTCAGATCTTGATATTGTATCCTATCATGCATGTTCAGTACATGTGAGTGAGAGGGTGGATCTTACTTACCATTTCAGCATACTATAGAAAGCAGCTCCCTAGCAGAGAGCCGAGAAATGGACCGACCCAATACTTCAAAGCGAAGCTTAGATGCGTATTCGCGAAGAGTCTGATGTACTTACTACCCAATGGTCAGGGTAAGGAAACCCAGTAATGACAGCAGGCCCGAATGAACGTGCCGTATTCATGGATGCACACGTATAAAATACGGCCCACCTACGCCGGGGTAGAGACGATTTTAACAACTAATTCATCAGGAGGTAGCCCACTTACAAATGTCCGACAAACTAGCGTCAGCCCAATACCAATCTGATGCATAACGTTCAGCGTAGTTATGATGAGACATAATAATCATCCTTACCGGTGCAAACGGAGTGACCTGGGATTTCTCAGCGGCTAGCATCAGAACGGCTAAAGCCAGCGTCGCAGTAAGGAACATTTCAATGAAAACACCTTGAAATGAATTGATTCCCTGTTGTAGGAACGTGCTACCGGGGAAGGCATGCATTTAATTAGGATCGATAAATCACCAGTCGCAACGGATACTTACTTGACATACAACGGTCCAGGGGTCAGCGCAGACAACAGCGCTGATGCAGCAATAGCTCCAACCAGCTGTGCGACACAGAACAATACAAATCTCACGGGTTTCACCAACCCCACGAGAAATAGTGCAAGCGTGATATTGGGGTTAAAGAGGCCACCGGTTATCCTGTAAAACAACCAAGCGGAGACCAGAAGGCTGAAACCCATGGATGTCGCGATATACATCACATGTTCGATGGTGCTGCCGCTGACTCTGGCTTCGTCAGCAACCGCTTGAATACCGCCAAGTCCTAAGAGTAAAAACACCGTTGTCCCGACGAACTCGAGCGCGGCGGCCTTGCAATCAAGCTTGAATGTGCCAAACAAGCCGCGCATAGAGCAACGAGAGGCTGATCCAGCTGGTGAAGACATGTTGTTTGTGCGATGAAGAGCTCGTACGATGGAGAAAAATTGCAACTTCTTGCAACTCCTTCAAATACTGACACCCGCCTGTGCATCGGTATCAAGCCGACATCGATGCAGCCTGTCATTGTAATGTTGAACGAGATATTGTTCATGTTGGCTGAAGTCCTTGTATGCATCACACAACTAGTGATGAATGAGAGGGTTGTACGAATGAAGAATTACCACCTTTGTCTGCTCTACAACTAAGTTAGAGAGGAATATACATCGCGCGGCAGAACGCACGTGTCACAAACCTGTGTTGATGTGGCCACTCTGTCTGATGCCTTGAGGAACTGGCGAATCCTAACCAACGGTGTGTCTGTTGTCGCGAAGGGATGGATAACTTCTACACCAAGAATCCTGTGATGTATCGATGAGGTCTAACGTTGATTGTGTGAATAATCCTTCAAACACATCGCTATAATCACGCATGACGGTGACGTCTGACACCCGTGTCAAGTGCTATCGATCACATCATTGATATTTGAGTGAATGTTTTCATATATGGACAGAAAACTACCGTATGGTGAATGTATTCGTTTGGCCCCACCCCTCGGCAAACTGAGAGCTGTGTCCAGCACTTTCAGGTGCGGCCACGATCGATAATAGAACGCCTTGATTAATGAACACGCTGCCAGTCAAAAGCTCACGCTCACGAGCCAACTCGGAGCGGGATATGAATGCATTACTGCGGAAAAGGGCTCCGTCAGATAAAGTCGCCTGCAGAAAGCGAAGCGAACTTGAGTGCCTGCATCTAAGGCACCGAAACGATTTTGCGGGAGGGGTAGCGGGAATATCACAGGCCCTGAAATTTATGTCGTGCAAGATCAAGAAATAGTTATCAGAAAAGGTAACATTGAACCCTTGAAGAATGTCTTGAACAACTATGAGTGACCGTTAGAACATTGATATCTAAACACGACCAAACATGCATACCTATTGGAGCCGTATTACTGCTCTCTGTATAATTCCCTTTGCTGCAAGATTACCTGCCCCCGAAATTTCCTTGCTCCACTCGAGAACTTAATGACCCCCTATGTATGGTTTCTGGCATAGTTTGCTTGGCATCGCGGTATGGATAAAGTGGCACTGGTTGTAGATGAGTTAAAAATGTCGATTCCCGGGTTAATTAATTTGCTCGATCTGCATCTTTTCTCCTATGCTGTTAAAGATATCGGCTGTCGTATCAGTATTTGTTCAGCGACGGAGACTCATATGCTGTTATGAAAACTTCTCAATATTCAATTAGATAGGTTGTGTACCCATAGCTCATGCACCGCACTAACCAAGAAGCTATTCGCACCATCCCTTATTGGACCTCATCTTCTTCACGGCGCTGTGTTTAGCCTTCTCTAATCTCCTTCGATTGTCGTATACCGTTTTTAAATTGGCGACCCTTTGTCTTTGCTCTGCACTGGGTTCACTGGTGATGAAGCTCTTGGCAGCATTCATCACGACAGCATGCATCTTGAGAAAAGAAGTTCTGTTTAGTTTGAGATACAGAGTCGACAAGTTGAACAGACTTTGCCCAGGGAATCATCAATATTTTGTGCTTGAGATCGAGATGTGCTAGATGAAACCAGTAAAGAGTGCGATGTTTTGACGTAGTACGGCTTGAATGAAACGGTTTCAGTCTAACAATCGCATGTCAAGTTCCACAAATCACCGTCCTCGCAAGACTCTCGCGCGCCCATATTGGTATCCATGGTGCGTCTACACGACAGCGCGCAGAGACCTTGGTCTCCACCTTGTTGACATTCTAACCAATATCAATTAAGTACAACGTACTCTCACACGGAAAACGGACGATATGAATGCACCTGTCCTCCTGGACCCGAACTGCGAGAGAAACTAAGTTCGACTAAATTTCTTGGGACGGTTTTGGCGTCTTCAGAATGTGCGAAGCCAGACCTTCGCACCTTCCCGATCTTCTGCGCAGGACAGGGAAGCGGTCGAGGGTGGGGTGGGAAGGGTATGGATCAGGCGGCACCTCCAAGCCCAGGTGGCCGAAGTTAGTGCATTCCATGATACTCTTGTGACTCGAGGAATCATGAGTGTACCACTCCCGACATTGACATGCAAGAACAAGCACTCGTCAGTGCCCTAGTCGGGGCCAGAAGTAAGAGTTGGATTGGCAATTTGGCATATTACATAAATCGTAGCAAAAAAATCGGAGTACATTGTGACGTTATCCATTCCATGAGTGACCTCCACCTGACTACCTTAGAATTCAGGAGTCTTTTCTTCTCGCGCTAAGCACGATTTACCTGCAAACACGACTGCGACTTCAAGTTTCAATGTCAGGAAGGGTCGAGCGCCCAATCACTGGCAGATGGTTATTATAGATGATTGTGGTGATCGTGGGTAATCTCACCTTATAGGAACACGTGTCAGTATTGTTCTTTAATACCGTCTCCACCATTATGTCGCAGAAACCTGGAGTTCACTCTCTGGAAGGGTTTAGTGCTATTGGCACTGGGATATATCTCCGGAGTGCCCACGAGCAATGTCAGGATACTACATTGCCAAAGTGAGTCGATATCCGTGATGGCATAATAGCTGACCCGTCACGAGGCATTCTGTAGTGTCATTTTGATATTTGGATGGAGTAGGCCATCACCCTTCTCGTTCTTGCTCTTTTGTCTAACGCGCTGTGTCTATAGTGGGAGCACAACTTAGGCACTTGCAGAATTATACCCATGCATACACCAAATTATATCCAAACGCATCTCAGATCGTTGTTCGGTGCAATCCCGACGTGTTCTGGACTACAACCGGTACTAGAGTGAGCACCTCACAATTCCTCACTGTCGTTTCGTCGGCTCATTCAATCAAAAAGCAACGGCGCCTCATGCCCGTAATCGATGCCTTAGAAGCATTGCACTGCTTCCCATCTTCCTCTTCTGTCCA
This sequence comes from Suillus occidentalis, assembly GCA_016628085.1. Taxonomy (NCBI): domain Eukaryota; kingdom Fungi; phylum Basidiomycota; class Agaricomycetes; order Boletales; family Suillaceae; genus Suillus; species Suillus occidentalis. Next base: position 37,726 of record JABBWB010000098.1, read on the forward strand.
ACCGCCTCCCCGCATACTCACTCACGTGTTTTCCAATGGTAAGTTCGCCCAGGCTGAATGCAGAACAGGCTGATCATTGCATGCTCCACCAGGAGGCTCCCTGCAAATGACACTGCTTGGACACATGCTACAGCGGAAATATGGTTCAGCATTAATTCAACGATTCATCAAGAGTGCATTGATCCTTGACTCGTGTCCGGCAACGGGTAGCCTAAAAACAATTAAACTCGCTTTCAGCGCCGTCATCCGGAATCCAATTCTCAGGGTCATCGTACTCACCATGATGTACACATTGCACTTCATCGGCCTTGGTCTTTCTCTGGTATTGGGTAAGCGAATCATGCTGATGGAAAACCTCCGAATAGAAATGTGGAATCCTCGCGTCCTGCCATGGATGGGTCTCCACACACCCCGTCTATATCTCTTCTCGCGCAAGGATAAATTGATTCCGTGGCAAGATGTAACGCAACATGCCGAGACTGCGAAGGAGCGCGGATTGGATGCACGTTGCGAACTGTTTGAGGAGAGCGAACATGTAGCACACATCCGGGTGGAGCCAGAGAGATATTGGGCTTCGGTACAGGATATCTGGGCGGCCGCGATCTCCAAGGAAAAAGTCGAGTATCAGAGGCTACTCGAATAATTATAGATTTCTGTCGGAAGATTCACATTTTGTTGTCTAGTGTACCCGTTCCGTTGCGATTTGCAGATAGCATCCCTTTTAACTACTATACATAGAGCTACTACGATTTGCCGTCAACACTGAAACAGGAGCACGAAAAGAGTGGAGCGCGCACATGGCGTCGACACGATATTGGAAATCGCACCGTCCTTACAATATGTAGATACATAGAGCTACTACGATTTGCCTCACTAGATGCTCCTTCCATAACCAGCCTCCGCTCGGTATATCGATGTTCTTTCCTGATTCCCAATACGAAATGTCTCTGATCAGATCGATCAATGTGCGTCAACTGAGACATGTATGATGTGGAACTGCGGTGGTGGAAGTTCCTAATTGGCAGACGGAATACTACAGGTAAATGGTGAATCCACCCGGGCCGCACTGCCACTGTGAACTTTCAGCAGTGTTGAGACTCAGGCTCATTGATAGTACTACTAGTGCTGGTGATGTTTGCTATAGCACACTGCCCATCATTCGACCGCATTCAAGTTAGCGTCAGCATGGACAAGAACACCGCGGGTAGAACAGCATCCACAATCACGCGCACTGGTACTGCATACCAATCAAAGTACTAGCACATATTGCATTTGGCTGCCGGGATGCCCCGTCTCGAAGAACCACAGCCTTCGCTCACGCTTGCAAGAATTTTCTAAAGGTGGTCTCGCAGACCGGGCCACTGTGTTTGGACTGTATGAAGGTTTAACAAATGGACATGGTAGGTAATCATGATTCATGGATGCAAATTGCTGCTACTGTTAAAGGAAGCTGCGACTCGGACTGTGCTGAGCTGGCAGAGTTTGTGATAGTCTCTTTTCGTCTTTCTCCTTGGAGATTGCGAGCACCCAAACATCTTGTATCGAAGACCAATACCTCTCTGGCTCGACCCGCATGTGTGCCACATGTTCACTCTCTTCAAACAACTCACACCGAACATCCATTCCTCCCTCCTTTGCTGTCTTGGCATGGTGCACGATCTCTTTCCACGGACTCGATTTATCCTTGCGCGAGAAAAGGTAGAGGCGGGGAGTGTGGACACCCATCCATGGCAGAACGCGGGGATTCCACATGTCGATGTGGGTGTGAGAAATCAACATCATTTGCTTACCGACCAGCAGAGATAGGCAGAAGCGGATAAAGTACACTGTGGATATGAAGGTGAGTACGACGTGTCTGACAATTGGGTTCTGGAACAAAACGCTGAATGCGAGTTTGAGTGTATTTAGGTCAACAGTTGTTGGGCATGAGTCAAGGACCAATGCGCTCGTGAATGACCATTGGGTGGATGCAGAACCATATCTCTGCTGTAGCATGTGACCAAGACATGTCATTTGCAAGCAGCCTCCTGGTGAAGATTTAGCTTGTTCCGAATTCTATTTGGGTAAACCCACCGTTGGAAAACACGTGGCTCAGTACTCGGGGACGCCTTCGTTCAAGGGAGGATTCTGATGATGGCAAGCAATGCAATGCCTTTAAGGCGTCAATAACAGGCACGAGACGCCGTTGCTTTTGGTTGTGTGAGGCAACAACATAACAGTGAGCAAATAATGTGAGGTGCTTACTATAGTACTGAGCGTACTCCAGACCACGCCGGGGCTGCACCGAACAACGATTTGAGACGCGTTTGGATATAATTTCGCATACGTGTTGGTATAATTTCGCAAATGCCCAAGTTGCGCACCCACTAGGGACGCGACTCGTTAAACAACCACCTCAAGAACGCAAAGGGTAAGGAGCTACTCCACCCAAATATCAAAATAACGCTATGGAATGCCCTGTGAGTTATATCGCTAAACAACGTACACCAGACTCACTTTGGTGATGTGGTGTCCGAGTCCTGACCTTGCTCATGATTATCCCGAAGATACATTCCAGGGCCAATCATACTGAACCCTTCCAGGGAATGAACTCCAGGCGTCGGCGACATGATTGTAGAGATTGACCTCGTACTGGTTTCCTGGTGGGTACTACCAGAGACGAACACAACGAAAGCACACGACACGCGTCTAGGCTTTATATGCAGGACTGCTATCTTCCTTCAATTGGTCTGGCTAGGAGACTGCATATTTCGGTGAGTGTATCACATTCCGGTTGCGAACTGCAACTGCAACGGGAGTTTAACAAAACATTCTGACACTTTCTCGGGACCGTGGATTTCCTCGCATGTCAATCGATAAATGAGACTTGACCATATGGCGCTGGATCAGTTCAAAAATGATATACACAAAATATGCACACATACAAAGGGATTTTCACACACACTCGACACACAATTGTGTACCGTTGCCGAGGCATAGCGTGACTTCCCGTTTTGGTAATACCGCGCGATGACAAAATGCTCGAGCTCGCTGTCGAGGACAGCGAGCTCACACAGTTGCCTAATCCTTCACCCTTTTCACTAAATCTTTTGAGGAAAAATCATCTGTAGCTAACTGTGATTACTCTTGGACAACACAACCCTCCTTCCCCACCTTCTCCTCCCACCCTGACCGCTTTTTGGTATTTTCTGGACTCTGATTGGATACTTCTTTCTGTGTAGAAGGTCTGATATATTTTATATAATAAATACATTATTAATTAAGCCCATAATTAGCCCTTCAGAGCGCCCAGTATAAATGCATGCCAAGAATGGGTGAATATTGTAATATTTTCACCCTAGAACTAGTGAAAAGGGTGAAGGATTAGGCAACTGTGTGAGCTCGCTGTCGAGGACAGCGAGCTCGAGCATTTTGTCATCGCGCGGTATTACCAAAACGGGAAGTCACGCTATGTCTCGGCAACGGTACACAATTGTGCGTCGAGTGTGTGAAAATCCCTTTGTATGTGTGCATATTTTGTGTGTATCATTTTTGAACTGATCCAGCGCCATATGACCACAGAAATTGACATTTACAACCATTTGGTTGGCGAGACAAGTCGTGCTATATTTTTGATGTTTAGCAAGTCGCTTTGCTACAATAGACAATACGTATAGCACCCGTTAATATTATTTCACAACGTGCTAGGTGCGGATTTTGAGAGTGTGCAAATAACCTTTTGCTCTCATAATTTTATGCGTAGACCACTTACTGAGTCCTTTCATGCCAGCGAGGACTTGCTGAAGCTAGGAACGACAACCTCGAAAGGACATCATTTACTTCCATGGCTTTAGTAAGTAGCTTCCGGTGAATTGACATGACAGAAATCTAGCGTGCCCCTCGGGCCCCAATTGCTTGAAAGATGGGGCCAGATACTGATATGGACTAGATTTTATATATTTAGGATAGTGACAGCACCAGCAGTCGAGCCCAGCGCAACGCAGCCCCTTTCCTCGTCGTAATCAAGACATGTCCAATTCTCACCATGATTCTTCCACGATGACTTGACCTGCGGTTCATCCTGAGTATTGAGCAATCCAGGGAAAGCAGCGGCTACAAGTGTTTCGTGAGACTGTGGCACAGGCATATTTTGCAGGTGAACGTTCGAAGAGATTAGGCCAGCAACTGAATAGTCTTCTGGTTGTACCCAAACTGCTGTCCCATACGGACCAAGCACCATGTCGGTGCATCGTAGGGCACCCCGACGTGGGGTGACGATTTCTGAAGTCATAGAAGGGGGGAAGTTGTAATATGGCCCGTCATCAGTAGTTTCATAAGATGAGGTTATTGGACTTAAAGTCCAGAGTTGAATCTTGAACGTGAATGACCACGGGTCATCATTCTTCGTGCGTACTAGAATTGACAAAGGCTGTCCTTTCATTCCTGTGGAGTCCTCAGGCGAAGATGGTGGAACAGATACAAAAATGCCGTCCACCCAGCCAAATGTGCTCTGGGCATAAGGATGATGGACACATGCGTTGGGATGTGGTGCTAATTTTGGCTCCGCGAATGCATGAACTGACCGAGCTCTAACAACAAGGATGGTTTTGTATGCGAAGACGACCTGAGTGCATTGGTTCTACAGATCTCGTAGTAATGAAGACGGGGAAAGCAAAATGACAGGGTGACATACCCGCCAAAGGTCCGCTTCGACGGGACTTTGCAAGACCGCGTACTCCTGCGTTTTCCAGTTCCATATTATCGTTTCAGCTTCGTCATCAGCCAAGGCCAGTAAGGGGCCACACATAGCAATTGGTTGACGCAACGTGTTGAGTCGGGCAATGCATTCGAACCCTGGCGGAGAGTCTGGCACTGTAGCCATGATAGCTAATATCTCAACCACAACGGAACTGTGAATACTTTAGTGCACTGACGAGCGTGGTCAGCAAAGCAATACAGACTCATATCTGTGCAGTGACACCGCGAGAGCAGCTTCACAGTCTTCAGATGTGTTGACTGCTAGAGCAGAGAAGACAGCCTTTTGGGGGGACCAGGAGGTGACGCGCGTCAAGTTACTGCGATCCCAGAGGGTTATCATAGACCATATACCCTGAGAGACTGTGATGAGCCATCTCCGATCGTAGCCTGGAATGAAGTGAATGTCTTGAATGGGGCCTCCTCTGGTCGCTGCGAAGCCAGACGCGCGAAATGTAATTGAAGGAGCTTTCCATGCCTTCCCAAGATGGTAGGCGCGGCGTACTCTGTCCTCCAGATCACGGACAGAGAAACTCGAGAGTGGTTTCTTAGAAAAGGGTATACCCTGCTGCAATATCTGAGAAGAACCAATATTCTGCCATACAATCTGCTGACTCGAGAAGACTAGCAGTCTCCGACATGTCTGATATTTCAAACAAGAGTGAGAAAAAACTTCAGTTGAGCTGAAACAGTCTTACTTGTCTCAGGTTGAGCACATCTGGAACTGTCAGCACAGAAAAAACAGCAAGGAGGGTATCATCATCTAGAGAGTTGAGGGATAGGCACATATTAGTGGTGTCCTTTGTGATTGAACATACGCTCGAGAGATCCTATTGCCTCGTGGTACACCTGCAGCTTGAGGTTCCTGTGAGTCCCAGCATCTGCTTGGTATGACTTGACTTCCAGATCGTTACAAACGTCATGCTAGTGGCAGGTATCATTCTCAAGGGATACATATGCATACAAACCCAAACAAATGGTGCCACCGAATACAACTCTCAAGCTCATGAGCTGAACCAGGCGTTATGTCTGCCAGGGAGCCCACCCGGCAGCAGCTCTCCTCTCGTTTACAGTACCAATCCCATGTTCCTGCATTCTTGCAAAAATTTCAGAATAAAGTTCAGGGCATAACGGATGAGGACGAGGATGAGCCACAGTACTATGATGATGGTTCGGGACGTCCACCAATACCTGTTCGCGCTGCGATACCCGAACGACCCGACGATGATCCCGGAAGTGTAGACGAAGACGACGTTGATGAAAGACCTCAGGTAGTTGTGCTGAAAAAGGGCAAGCATCTCACAGAGAGGGAAGCAGAGAATGAGAGGCGGAAAGGTGCGCATCACCCTACAGAACTTTTCGCTTTTTCTGACAAGATTACTCAGAGAAAGGGTTGCCACTACTCCCTGACCCCAACCAGAAAGTCGAAAATGATACCAAGGAGGACACGAAATCAGACACGAATTCGTCAAAGAAGAAGCAAAAAGAGGCTGCTGTCACTCTGTCGTTTTCTTCTTCAGGTGCGAAGGCTCAACAATTCAATAAGCTCAAGCGAAAGGTTGTCGGAGATTTGGATGGCAGCGATGAAGGTACCAAGAAATCATCGAAGAAAAAGCCGAAGAAAACACTGAAAGGACCGCTTTCATTTGGAGAAGACGTGTAGTTCAAGTCTTGGGCTTAGTAAGTTCTACTCCCTGATTTTTGCAGTGGCAATTCTAATATTTTCCGTTGCATCAAGTTTTACCGAAAGGATATATTCTTGCCTTTGTCATAAGGCGTTGAACCCTGAAGTAGGTGTGTTAAAGCAACGACACGCCAGCTATCCAGTTCCCTGCTGGAGGAACCCATCGCAAAAGCAGGAACATTTGCAGCACTTATCTCACGCTGCCTATAGAGCTGTACAAACATGCTCTCAGGAGTCAGAAGTTCAGCGGTACGGTGATCTTGCTGATGAATTCAACTTTATGGTCAGCGAGATTCGAGAACATCAAAATTCACAATGTACAGTGTCCCGTACTGTGGGTTTCTATTGCACTCCTACGACCGCATTGTTACAGACGTTGGTACCAAGGCTCTTAAAGTATTTGGTCCGCGTAGTACACGCATAGTAATCCGCCACGAATCACATAACCTTCCTGAATAATCACGTGATCCAAACTAAATTCCTTGCCAGTGGGTGACACGGCGGCAGCACGCGACTTTGTTTACAATCTGGTCCTTAGCTGCAAACGCAATAATTAGCGTCTGGCAAGAGGTGACCCACATTCTAGGTCAGCAACTACTACTCTTTGCACCTTCATACAACTCTGGGGGTTCAATTTTGAAAAACTTACTGGTTTTCGTTGCCTTCCGAGTCGGTTCTTCATAACTTTGGAGAACGAAACCAACGGCCGAGGGCAAATTAAAGGAGCTACAACATGTACTCTACATTTGTACGCCTTGCAGAATATGCGACCTCGAAGCATTTGGACCTGCGCCAGGCAAGTGTTGCGCTATACCCGCCAATTCCGTATGTCTGTCTGTGATATGTTGGCCAGGGCGAGTAGCTCAGTCCTTACTTTTGGCATATTGTAGCCTATACCGGAGATTACTCAGGGCGCACAGAAGGCTCCCAATTGAAATGCGTTCATTGGGTGATGACTATGTCAAAGCTGGTGTGTGTTCTACGGTAGTGATGCACCACCAGCTCAAACCTTTGTTCTTAAGAGTTTAGAAGGCATAGAGAGACTACCAATCCAGTGCACATCATGGGATTCCTGACACAGTGGAAGATGTACTTGGATGAGTTACCTCGAGATCCCTCGGATTCGAGAAGTTTCAAAAAACTAGATCCCACGGTATACGAAAAGGTCTTTATGACTTCGCTCATCTAAGGACATGGTCTACTGGTATTAACATTTGTTCAGATGTCTGCAGAACAACTTGGACAGTTGTACGAGTTCATGCACGCGACTAAAGAGTTGTGGAAGCCAGTGCCAGTGAATGGCGAACAGGTCCAGTCTGAGACCAAGAAATAACATCGCCGGTGACTATCGTCCATATTCTATCCTTCGTGCGCATATACCCTTCCGCTTGGTCCCGTAAAGCCTGCATGTTCCGACATGGCCGAATCTCAGTTCAAGAAATGAAATCCTCGGTCATCCATAAGTTATCTTTCCTTTACCTACACCCTTCCGCTTGATTCCGTGATATCCTACGTGTTCCGCCAACGCCGAATTTGGAACTAAGCTGTGACGCCTTCAATCATCCATGTCCTGTCCTTCGTGTGCATACTCCAATCCGCTTGGTTCCGCAAAATCCTACCCGTTCCGCTTTTGACACGACTCGGAGGGCTGAGAAATACGAATGGAGGAACTGGGAAGTTTTATCTGAGGTCTCCGGACTAATCCGGCCCAAGACGAGAGAATTCATCCCCTTGCAATTATACTGCCTCCTTCCGTGAGTTCGCCATCAACGGGGCCCCAACTACTTCCCACTATCATCAATAACGTTTGGAGTCACGTGCACCTGTAGATATAAATGAGCTCCATATAGATTACTTGGGTCTTATCATTTCGCCCCAAACTCGCTCATCCATAATGTCGCAAGCTGCTGTCAGTAAAGTTTTCTTGATCTTCATTGCGACAGTTTGACTGAATAGATAGGAAGACCGTTTCATCAAACAGCCTGCCTTACGCTGACCTGCCTCCGATTGTGGCGGCACTCTTCGAGGCTAAAGCAAAGAAAGGTGAGGCATTGGCGTTGGCGTTACACCGAGACATGAATTCGCTAACACGCAATAGGGTTGTCCTTTGAAGCTATTTCCAAGGCAATCGGAAGAGATGAGATCTGGGTAGCTGCAGCTTTCTATGGACAGGTTTGTCTGCACACTAAGATTGGGTCGCGATTGTTCACGTGTTCCCGTAGGCCAAGATGTCTCCCGAGGAGCTCGAAGCTGTTGCAAAGGTCCTGGACATTCCCACTGCTAGCGTCCAGAGTGAGCTTGGTTCCCACTGGTGGCCTAACCGCGGCGGCCTTGGACCTATGCCTCCTACCGATCCCGTCCTCTACCGTCTATACGAGAGTGTCCTCGTCTATGGTCATGCCATCAAGGTCAGTCCAGTTGGATATCATCCATGACGCAATCTCACAAAATGATCAAAATCAGGCTGTTGTTCATGAGAAGGTTAGAAATTTGAAATTTGACTGGCTAATATGTTAACCTGGTCTCTGCAGTTTGGCGATGGCATCATGTCCATGATCGACTGCAAAGTTAACGTTACCAAAAAGCCGGACCCGAAGGGTGACCGTGTTATTTTGACCTTCGAGTGAGTTGCCTTGTGTTGTCCGATATCTCTGCTCAGGTCCTCATCTGGTTCTTTCCTATTACAGTGGAAAATTCTTGCCCTACGCAAAATGGTAGTCACTTCGTACTTGCCAATGTACTCATGATGTATTATTACTACGAACAACGTTAGGGAACCCTGACGCAATTGTTCCGGTGCTCTGCCAGATGTTTTGATTCAGACCAGGATATGATCAATAAGTCGCCTGCGCCGCCGAACACCACCTAACCACATTTACTACAGGAAACCATGATGTCTAGCTTATCTTCATCTTCTGAAAGCTCTTCTCGGGCGCACAGTCTTTCTTCAACCTCTTTATCGTCTTCAAGATCTAGTTCATCCTTCTTCCACGGCTCTGATGCTTCCAGCTTACATACAGAGGTTTCGAGTAGCCCCACAGGCTCTCCAAATCTGCAGACATCGTCCCAAAAGACCAAAGATTTCATTGCTGCCGCATCCGCAAAGCTATGCAAAGCCCGCGAACAGGTTTCGCATGCACTCATTGACGCCACTCCTAAGGATTCAAAGTTCCGTTTCATAAACCCTGCTATTGTCGAGGAGGATGTGGGATATGAGTCGGATGGTGATATTCGCGGGGCGAATATGGGGGTTCCTTCAAGCCCCCAGAGGGCAAGACCCAAGTTCCTACGAGTGGACACAAAACAACGCAAACGAGCGGCTTCTATCCTGTCCCTCCACCCATTCACTAATGCCACCAAATCCGCCGCTCCTGGCTCAAACACTACTACTCAAAAACGCTCGCTCGCTCGTCTTGATATTATTTCTAACACGCGCGCAGCTCCGGATTATGAGCTCACCACAATGCCGTTATCGAAGCCGCCTGCTGGACTTGGCCTGGCTCTACCGTCATTATATCTTTCGAAACCCATCCCTCGTGCCTGCACGATGCCAACCATGAAGTCCCCCTCTGGACACAACCTGAAAGACTCACTTCCGCATCGCCCGCCAAACCTGTCGCCGCAGACTTCCCATCTGTGCGAGCCACCGAAGGTTTGCCTTCGCCCCATAGATCTTCCTGGTACACCATCCCCTATGGAGTACCTTCCTCCTAGCATCATCGTGTGTGAGGGTTTGAGTGGAGTGGCTAAGCAATCCTCATCTGTGCTTCCTTCACCGGCCGAAGGATTGTCACCACTCTGGACGCTCCCTTCCCTTACGGGCTTCGCACCACGTAAAACAATGTCTCAGAGTCCCCTGTTGCTTGGTGAGGGTGGTGGAGGCTGGAACCCATACTTCCCTTCCATCTAGGTGGGGCGAGTAGGGCGATGTGTCTGGGTAAGTATATATACAACTAATCTGACTGTTTCGTACAATACTTTTTATGATACAGTAATTATACATTGATGACAACGACCTGTATGTAAATAAACAACAACTGCAGCATAGCGCGCATAGCAATTTACTATGCCTCAACGACAGGAAAACACATCGCGATTTGGCTGATAGGCTAGGCGACACCTGCATCAACGTCGAGTCCAACGTATGGGAGGCCCATCCCGTCGCAAGCTCAGTCCGGTGAGTTAGTACCAGTAAGGGAGATCTCAGCCTGCCTCTTGACGTAGGCTGTGTTGTGTTTTGAGAGGTCTGCGGAGCAACTGAGATATATACGTCGAAAACCATTTTTTTGCAGGAAACTTGAAGGCGGGCGCACCATCAACGTGAGGGGATGGAACATCCCATTACACACCAGGATGACAAATACTGAACCGATTTGCATACACCAGCGGAACGTCAATATTGCATTTTCTTGTCGGTCTTTGCACGGTAAAGGTAATTGAGCCAAGTGAAAGCTTTGAGAACGTTGGGCGCGTGCTTGTGCCTGTTTTTGTACATGTGCTTGAGTCCAGAATCAGTATCCATAAACATTTAGCGATCAGGGGCTATTTCTAACTAAAGGAAGAGTTGCGTGTCCAATTGCTCGGGAAAACCTGCAAAGGTCGTGAAGTGAGTGAGACATTGAATTATCACTTATGGACAAAAGGTCAACCTTCGATATGAGGGTTGGCTTTGATAAAATCGTCCAAAGCAGTCTTCCAACTGGCAGCTTCACCCTCCTCAACAATACAATGGATACCAATGGAGCCCCTGCGTCGAATATCATTGAGCAGCGCCTCAAGGACCAGCGTGGCTAGTTACTGAAATGGACTCGCCGGATGTTCTACGGAACGATTAGTAACTCATAATAAGTGACAAAATGAGATAAACGATGTTGGGACCTTCATCATCATTTTCTATCGTACGCTCATTGAATTCCTGGAGGAGGTCAGTTCCAAGACGCGGTCAAGCACAGTCGGGATTTATCGCCACAATTTCGCGGTTGAACTCAATAAAATGCTCGGGCCAAATTATTGTCGAAAACATTGGCTGAAAGGATATCTTACAAATACAAATGTCAGACTGACTGAAATCCCCAGTTCACTGTTTGATGATACCATTGTTCGGTTACGAGCCGCTTACGACATCAGAGGCGCATAGTGTGCTACCACATTTTTGCATCAAGCGCTGATGTAATGCAAGATGGAGGCTGAGCGCTGAATGAGCATCCAGTCGGTGAGCAAAATAACAAGTTGGACATGTATGTAAAACATCGCACCCATCACATTGCAACGAGTCTCGCGATTCTAACAGTAACAATCTGAAGCGCAAGCACTCAGTTTTGACGCTCACGAGAACTGAAGACGTACCAAAATTCAACATCAGATGAGCTCCGATGGATAGAGCTGAAACAAGTGCCAGGACTCGTAAGTATCAGTCGTGATTCATGGAAAACAATCCGATCTGAATAGGATCTCCGTGCATAAATAGAAATAGGCTGTAAAAGTGGATCTATGCTGAAAATAGGACGATAGCGACGAAAGAAGAAAATTCAAGTCGCGGTGTTCAGCCTGTATTATTGTTCGCTCTCGGCTTCAGCTTCTTCCTCTTCCACGGTAGCTTCTTGGTACTATGGATACATAATCAACCAGCCGTCCTATCACAAGAAACAAGCAATATTACCTGTTGATATTCTGATCTGTATTTAGAAGATACAACAGTCAGTGACGTACGATGGTACATATGTATACGCACATTAGGTCTTGAGTGTTACTCTCCGCCTCGGTGAATTCCATCACATCCATACCCTCCCCAGTGTACCAGTGCAAGAACGCACGGCGCTTGAACATAAGGGCAAACTGGTCAAGGTTGCGCTTGAAGAGCTCTTGCATACATGTCGAATTTGCAAGGGCCACAGCGGCCTGAGGCTGGCCAACGGGGGGCACAGAGCAAAGCGAAACGGATACGTTGTCCGGGATCCACCTGAAAGGAGTCAATAAAGTCTCTGCCAGGACTAGAAAATTCGTGTACTCCACAAAGAGATTCGAATTCTTCCTTTGCAACTGCATAACCGAGTTCTGAACGAGCATCAGTAGTGCGAATTCATGATAGTACTATACTATACCTCTGCCTGTGTGAAAGAATCAAACGTCACATTCACAAACATGTACAATTGACATACCTCATGTGACGACACCTTGCCTCGGAAGATACAAGCAGCAGTCAGGTACCGACTAGGATTGCGAATATTAGTGAACCGTTTATACATGTGCGTCATATGACATACCCAAAACGAGGATCCGAAGCAACAAGTAGATTCTTCTTGTCAAACAGTCTGCAGCACAATGAGCCAAGACGGGCTACCATCAATTGCTATACTCACGATGAGGTGAGTTCAGGTACGGAGAGTCTCTGGAAAGTCCGAGCTTTTGGATCGTAGAATGGAGCGAAACTCGGCATCAGAAAATGTAGCTGAAGCATGGAGTCAGAAAAGGTAAAGAAGCGTTTCACAAGACTCACGCGAGGGAAGGGAACAAGGTTCATCCCAAGTTTTCGAAGATCGCTGAGAAAATTGTTGGAAGGGACTAAACACTCATACACCACGGATTGCTTACCCGTTGAGCTGACCAGGAAACCTCAGACTCGTGCTAACACCACACATGACCTTGGCTATGAGCTGCAATAAAAATTTGAACAATGACACACGGATGTGAAGTGGTGAGGCCTACTTCGTTCAGATCTTTATATCCAGGACTTTTGATTTTGAGAGTGCGGACGGCTATATCATACCTGATTTCATCAGGTTTAGCTCCCTAAACAGACTGGGATATGCTCACAAGGCCTCGTTGTCGATACAGATAGTAAGATCGCAGTTATCAACCAGTTGATGTACAGAAAGAAGGGAATTATATGGCTGACGCTGATCAGCGACAAAGCCATAAAATGAAAGTTATATCTTACTTCGACAACAGTCTCGGAGACCTGCAAGACAATATCAGTCATCAGCCTCACCTAAGAGATGTCAGTCACTGACATTGGGTGCAGGAAGAACTGAGAACGTAGAAAGCATTCGATCGGGGTATTCCTATTTATAGATCAGTATGCAGGCAGACCAGGCAGTATTACCAGGGCTGACCTCCCGTAGCTTTGATAGAAGCAGAGAACCCAAACCAGCACCAGTGCCACCTCCGAGCGAGTGAATTATCTGGAATCCTTGCAATGCCTCAGTAGCCTCGGACTGTCTTCGAACAATATCCAAAATGCCATCAATTAACTCGGCCCCTGAGTTTCGGAATCATCAGGCCTCTCAAAAAGCGAATGGTAGCGATATCTCCGTACCTTCGGTGTAATCTAAGCAGCATTACGATATAATATCAGATCATGAAGTACAAAGGAACACGAGACTTACATCCTTTTGCCCAGTTATTTCCAGCCCCTGAGTCGCTAGTGAAGTATGTATCTGGACGAAATAGCTGGCCTAGCGGCCCCGAACGAAGCTATTAAAAATCAGAACCTATTATAAAAACTGAATTCAATCAAACCGACACGATTGCAGACCCCAGCTTCGAGATCTACTTGAACACTTCGCGGAACATACTTGGTAGGTCCACTAGAGTCCACTTGTGTAAAATATACGCCTGCCTGTGAACGACATAGATCAAAGGTAGGCGGTAAGCAATTTTATGATGACGGACTCGTGCAATCTGTTGAGGATCATTGCCTTTGTACATCTAGGTATATGACGCCGCCATGTCAGCTGATATCTAAATGGGCTGAGTCTCGAGCTTCAATGGACTGCTCACCCCAGCATCGTCGAGGCCATGCTCCGCTAAGAGCATCCTCCAAAAGGCCTCTCCAACTTGGTTTCCTGCCTGTGACGTTATTTTTCATGAACAACCCTGAACCCAGACTACGACCATGCGCGACAATTCACCTGCCCGACCTAGATCACAGAATAAGAAGTCAAACAACGATCACGGAGAGATACATACTTATAAACTTACTTGAATGTTGACTATTTCTCGCGACATGATGGAAAGATGAAAAGAGTCGATGACCAGGGTGGCCCACAAATGTTTGAACCACAATCCCAGTCAGGATCCGAAACGGTACTATGGTTCGAGGGGTTACGAACGGAAATTGCCGAACACACTAATAGAGCGTCCCATGTGACCGTGTCCCATATACAGCTGCTAGTACGCGTCGCGTTTTGCCACCAACGTCCATTATGCGTTTCAGGGCTACCATAGAGAATGTCCCAATTTTCTATCGTCAGTAATTATATGGCCTACATGTTTCGAATTTTCTGAGTCATTTTTAGGTCTCATACAAGCAGTGGAAAAATTGCAGAAAAAATGTATCATGAAGTTCACCGAAACCGAGATGCACGTCATTTGCAACGACGATGCCAACGAGGGCGGGATCCAAGTCTGGTCGTAAGCTGAATCTGGTGTACTTCTGCCACATGCATCTTATTCTCACGCATAGCGTCGTAAAAGTGGACACCATGTTCACATCATACCGAATTCAATCCAATGCAGACAATGCAATAACCCTGACACTGTCTGCAGAAGCATTGTTATCAGCTCTTCGGTCTTCTTCTTCATCAGCTTCATCATCATCTGTTGCAGCTGCTATCCTTCCTTCGTACGACGCTGATGAAGTCGTCATGAAGCTTGCTAAGAAAAACGAGCAGGCCGTGTTGAGCTTTGAGATGTACGGAATGTCTAGGTCAGGACGCAAAGTTCGCGTCGCACATGACGTGCGCATAGACGTGATGAGGCCAGCGGAAGGTGATAAACTCCACGAACCACGATGCCCAGACCCAGAGGTAGGTGCTCGTTTCGTTTCTGCATGCCGTGAAAGCTAACACACATCAGGTCCACGTCCTACTCCCTCCTCTACTAAAACTCCGTACCATAGTAGAGAGGCTACGCCCACTCTCAGACGTACTTGCACTACGTGCGAACAACAGTGGCGTCCTTCAATTATCCGTCAACACCGACACTGTGAAACTCGAGACACAATGGGTTAAATGCGGCAACCCATCAATGGGTGAGCAACGCGGTCCGCTCTGCTGATGTCATCTTTTCTAACACCCCTCAGCTAAGCACGGGATGGCCCAGAACGACGAAGACGACGATGCAGAAGACGTCTTACTGAATAAGCCCGACCCTGACCAAATGTTTTGCGTGCTCGTCTCCATCCGGAGTTTCCTCAAGTTTTTGAACAGTCATGTTGTATCCGCCACCACCATCTTATGTACGTTCTTCCCATGTCCACGTTCCCTCTCACCAAAGCTTTTGTCCATGCAGGTTTATGTCACAATCACTGTGCTATCTTGTACGTCTACATCGGCGAGATAGCTGATGCAGGAGGTGTCCTCACGTACTATATTCCGACCGTCATCGATGGCGACGAGTGATTCTCGAGGACTATTCGTTCCACTATGGTAAGTGTGTCCGCAAATGTTTGTATCGTAATCTGATAATCTTGATGCTATGCTTATTGCTGACCATTTGATAACGCGTTTAAAGGGGAAATCCCCGTCCGCTGGATATTCACTTATCAACCGATATAACTACCTTATCGCCAGCTCCGACAATTTTCCGGAACAATAATATATTTCAGGCAAGAGCAGAGGCTACAGAGAGATCACCGAATGAATAAACTAACACAATGGCATGTAACATCATGATGTAAAGTAAGTAATACAGAACACCACCTTCCAGGCAAAGTGATTTCGTTTTGTATTTCTTGTTGTACGACCAGCGATACCAGTACACTCCTACAATCAATTCCAAGCTTCCGAGCACACTTTGTCCGGACGCCTGCTGTTCCGGCCCTTGCAGTCTATCTTCCCACAATCTTGACACGCATTCATACAAAACGTGCGCCCACCTTTGCCCTTGCAATCCTGCGAACCGCACTTGCAGCAGTGTCGAGTTCGCTTCTGCGAGGGCTCCAGGATCGCAACTTCGCTGCTGGTCTCTCCATAACCATATGCTCGTTTGAGTCCATTTTGTTCACTCGGTGTATGGGGCTGAGAAATTGGTGGAGGTGGTGCACTTTGATTTTGGGGATGCTGGGGGTAATATGAGTACCCGGGATAGGCATACGATACATACGGGCCTGGCTGTCCGAAAGCAAACTGTTGTACCTGCGGCGGAGCCTGTGCCTGAGGTTGGGGCTGCGGTTGGGGCTGCGATTGTGGTTGCGGTTGCACAGACGCGGACGCTGATGGAGCAGGATGGTCCGGCGTAGCGCTACCAAGAGTAGATGATGAGGGTTGAGGCATAGTGGGATGAGTCTGGGTGGATGGGCCAGGTTCTGGAGCACTGGAGTCTGCCTTCCATGCATCGCTGAACTCGCCTATAGCGTCCTGCTTGTGCTATTAGCAGACAAGAGGCAGAATGCGGGTAGATGCATACTTGGTTATTGTTGTCGATTTCTCGACGAAAAATATCAGCACCCACACTACCATTGTCGACATCATATTCCTGATCTTGGTCCCTTTTCTCGTCAGCAGGCGGGTTCTGGACGGCATTGATGATATTGAGAATGTTGTCCTTCGGCATTCCAACTTTAAGACAGGCTTTCACCATGTTCCAAAGCGTTTTGGATACACCGACAGCATGCCAATTCCAAACATTACCTCCAGGACCCAAATCGGCGTCGCCCTGCAACAACCGCGCTGGAAACTCTTCTCTCAGCCTCACTGGAAGTCCCTGCATAACAGATGCGTCCGTGCTGGCGAATTTGCGGCCTTCAGGAGTCGTGCTAGCAACGCATGATGCACTTTTGCATGCGTACTCGCATCCGATGATGAAGAAGGGTTTGTCGAGATCGTAAACCTTAACTGGGCCGCTTCGGATGCGACCTCGGTTTTGGAGAGTGCTCCCGCACGCAGTGCAGTGGATGCCAGCAAGAACGAGAGGTAACGGGTCCCAATATAAGAATCGATGCTCAGAGTGTGTGACTCGGGCAGTTGTCCGAGGTGCAATCAACGATAAATAGGATGGCGACGAAGGAAGCCACAAAGTCCTAAGAACCGAATAGAGAGAAGGAATGGAGTGCGCGTCTTTGTTCTGGTTTTGAGATGGCATGAGTGAAGCGAGGTGGGACCTGAAAGCTTCTTCAACAGTAGGTCCTCCGCTGGCGATGGGGTTAGGTGCGGCGATAGCTCCCAAGAGGGCCTGCATGAGGATATTTGGTTTTGTACATGAAAGTTCCGCCCATTCATCACGATTAAGATTGGGATCTATGGAAGGATGCTGAGCGTTTGCGACTGCACTGCCATTCGTGATGGGAGGTGTGGATTGAGGGGCTTGAGGGGTGAATCCTTGCCATGGAGGCGGAATGCCGGGATGTTGTGGATAATATGCCTACCGACAAAGGATGAGTGCTTCGGCAACCTGGAACAAACTAGAACACGCACCCCAGGGAATGGCACACCAGGTGGAAGCTGTGGCGCCTCCGCACTCAGCTTTACACTCGATCTTCGCTGTTGATTCGCTTTCCGAGCGCCGACGGATCCGGCAGGTAAACCATCTTTACGAGGGCGGCCCACTGGACGCTTGATCTTTTCGCTAATGATGGTGGGATCCGGAGGTTGCTTCTTCCCGCTTCCTTTGGGCCGTCCAGGTTTGCGCTTCGGGGGAGGCTCATTAGGGTCTACAGCTGGATGACAAGGGTTAGCGAAGAATTTAATTGGGAGGTGATAAAAAATGTACCCTGCACAATGGCAGAAACAGATTCGACTGGGATGTTCGGTATGGTGTTCTCCATGGATAATTTCTGGGGACATGTGAGCGAGACATAAAGGAAGTATGAATTAAAGATTGGAAAGAGGATATCCGAGCAACAAAGACCGAATATACGACATAACCCAACAAGCTAGAAAGTAGTTATCCAAGATAAAACAGTAATCTCGACAAGGAGATCGACTATTGCGTGGCACAAAAATGTACTTTTTGATGAGAAAAACGTAGTAAAATAGAGGATGAATCTTTGATGATAGAAGATGTAGAGCTCACCACTGATGAAGGTCAGTCTTTGTAGCTAGTTAATGCAGAGTTTCTTGTTAGCAGTTGCTAACAGCTTATCCCCTGAGACGCTCGGCTGTGCTCGTGAGAAAGCGGTTAGGCGACAAATCCGTGTTTAGATCGGAGCTTAAATTAAAACCTTAAAGCAATTCTTGCCCTCGTACTTTTACTGCCATCGATTTATTGTGGTGAGTGATCTGTCTCTTGTAATTCTATTTCTTTCACAATCTACGATGATCTATAACCGAATGCAATTAGGAAGTGCCGTCTCAAAGTCATCTCTCGATGACTGGTGTCGAAACTCGGTTCTCTGACTTATCATTTGACTCGGTTTTTTATTTCAAAAAATCACTCATCTTTGCTCCATAGGTGCTTAACACGTTCAAGAATTTATGATACCATTCTACAAGGTAACAGTACAAATTGCAATTGCATTACAGTAATATTGTGTTTTTGAAAAGCCTTCTCTTGTAATATATGTTCCATTTTCTAGTTGGATAACTGCTTGATCTTCATGATGATCGCTGTAGCAAACCACGATTAGCATCTGATGGTCAGCATCAAGTTCAAGAAAAAAACAAACATTGAGGGTCAAGGTTTTGGTAAGGAATTTGCTCGGATAGACCACCGCAGCCCTCCTTGGTCGTGCCCATGTAACCATACTTGGGTGTGAGCTGGCGCTCGATGAGCCAAGTACCCATCTTCGAACCAAGCTGAAAGAGACATTAGTGTAAGTCTATCACGCACAAGCATATACGTACCCCGGTCTTCTGGTTCAGTGACTCAACAACCAGCACAAAGGGGCTTGAGCCAATCTTCCTGAGTGTCTGTTCATCGACCAAGTTGAGCGTGGGCTTGTTGATCAAGCCAACATCCAGGCCCTGCTGGCGGCAGCGCAGGACAGCGTCCCACGAGCGGTAGAGCATCTCGCCGAAAGAGACGACGTATCCAGCCTTGCCCTCGACGATCGTCTCGTCCTTGCCAGGCACAAACTCGTAGCCATCACCGAAGAATTTGGTACCATCCTCCTTGAGGATGTAAGGCACCTTCGAACGCGTGGAGAAGACGAAGCGGAGGCCACGCTCGAAGAAGACGCGCTGGATGACAGCCACCATCTGCAATGGGTCGGCAGGGAAGTACAGCCACGACTGAACGTCAGAGAGGCCATTGTCGGCGAAGAAGGAGTTGACACCAAAGTGGCAGGTGTTGTCGGCCATCTATTAATAAAGTGAGCCCAAGCCTCACATCTAACATCTTTAATTCACGCACCTCATCAACCCCAGAGTGCGAGAAGTGGCTGAGAACATTGCAGTTGTTCAAGCGAGCCATGGTGACCTCAGAGATAACCATCTCAAGGAAAGCGGAGAACGTTGAGAAGACACCGAACTTGTTCGCGTCGAAACCGAAACCAGCGGCCGTCGAGAAGTTTCCACGTTCCATGATACCGGATGGAACGAACACCTCAGGGTGCTTTTGGTGGATAACCTTGAGACCAGTGGAACCCTCGAGATCACCTTTTTCTGAATGAGCCAAGTTCCTAAATTTGTCGATTGACTCACTGTCGATCACCATCACTTTCTCAGCAGCCTCCTCCTTGCTAAGCTTGTCCAGCACCAAGTTGACAGCTTCACCAAAGACAACGCGGTTTGCGCCAACCTCTTTGGAGGAGCCAATGTATAAGTATGGCGCGCTTGCAGGCTTAATGTTATTGAGGATACCCTCCGACATTGAAGTGGGGTATCCCCGCGCGGTGAGGTATTTGATGGCGGCCTTCACAGGAATAACATCGTGCCCGTGAGTGCTACCCTCAATGTCAGCAACACCCGGCGCCATGAGACGCTTGGCGACGACTGGAACTATGATAAAAAATCGGGTTACGATAGGAAGTCGAGGGGCTTACCAGCAGCAGGACCATCATAGGTAACAATGGCGGCGATGGCGGCCCACAGGGCGTCGATGTCCTCACCCTGAACTGTGTAGACCTTGAGACCATGACCCTCAAGAGTCTTACTGACGTCGTAGCCCTTCAAGTACTGAGACGGGTGTCCGGCAATAGTGACGTCATTGTCATCGATCAACAACTTAACGTTTAAGTTCTGCGCGACAGCCAATCTGGCAGCCTCCGCATCGTTACCCTCCTGTTGGGAACCATCAGAACCCAGACAGAAGACAACTTTCTCCTTGTTTGCCATAGCGACACCGTTCACCATGGGCCACATGTGACCAAGACGGCCGGAGGAGAACTTGACACCAGGTGTCAAACCAAGTTCGGGGTGACCAGGCAACTTTGAGTTGGCTTCACGGTAGTGAAGGAGATGCTCAGGGGGAATGTGCCCATCAAGAGCGGCGAGGAGGTATTGAGTCGCTACACGGTGACCTTCGTATATTGTTAGGTCAAGTTCAAAAGATGCATACATTCATTTGCATACCTGCTTCGTCAAAGACGATGGGGAGATACTTCTCCGACGCCTCGAACAAGCTGAGAAGAATGCACACCTCAGGAATGGTGTCATAAGCTCCACCTGACGCGAAGAATGAGCGAGAAGCAAGCTATCGGAAATCAACTCCACAAACCAGTGTGCCCGCTCACTCCACGAGCAGCACCTGTTGCAGTGAAGAGCACGAGAGCATCACGAAGAAGCTGGATGTTGTGTAGAAGGGTCGATTTCTGCTCTGCAGTCAACTGGGGCTTGGAGGGGTCAAGGGTCAATCTTATCGCATCATAAGAACCCTGATTGAGCAGACATTCCAAATTTACTGCGACAAGAAGAGAACACTGACTTTCTGTACTTCTTGAGATCAATTGGGAACGCGCTCTCTGTGCCAGGCATTTTAGGATATCAGGTGCTTCGGAGGTCTAAGTAATTGTGGTGTGATGATAGACTGATCCATTTGATCTTTACCAGCTTTATCAAGGCCTTGAAGCGTGTGAACTTGCATATCTGCGGGCCGCGCTAGTAGCGAACAACTCACATGAGACCACAGGAAACGTTCGACAACTTCCACAAGCGAGAGCCCATCGGAGCGCACTCTGCTAGTCCCGGAGCTGCAAGTTTACTAGGCCAATTGCACACAACACTGCTTTATTAGCTCCTTCGATGAGAGAACGATACTACCGTGGGCATATTCACATTTAGATTAGTGCGCATCTTCCCAATCATGTGAGCGTCGTCGCAGTTTCATGAGTATCGGTGAAAGTTCTGTGAGTCCTCGTATCTGCCTTCTTGCGAGTTTCTATGGAACGAACGAATCCTGACGCTTTGTGTAGATATACCAGACACGTTCTTCGTATTCGGCCTGGGATGCGTTACTACGTAACTTTCCCCGCGCGCGTTTATCGGAGCTACACGACCTACATCCCTTTCGAGAGGCCAATGGTACAGGAACCCGGTCGGCAGTGGGGGCGGTGCCCTTGACGAATGATTGTAGGCGACCTATCATAGTCAGGTGAAACGTCGATCCGCCCGTCCTATCTGCGTTGCTCACTAACGAAACGCCAAGTTTGAACTATGTCGACATTGTCTGCACTCAGAAGGCATTATGGCGGTGGTTCCACATGCTCGCCCATCGCATGCCTGCTGCATCTTCCCGAGAGTGGACGAGACGGCCACATCGGGCTGCCAACTACCAGGATCGCTCTTGTATGCAGCAAGTATTGGGTGGACTTACCTAGAACCCGGAGGGAGTTTCGAGTCAATCATGCATGGATGAAACATGTACACAAGACTGGGTCCGATTTCAGGATAGTCGATGAGCAAGCATATAGTCATCATCAACATTACTGGAATCTCAGCACGATCTCTCTAACTTGTGATATCTACAAGTACTCATCACACGAGCTGACTTATCAAGTTGTACACCTCCACTGGCGGACGCAGTAAACCTTCAAAATTTGTCGAGCTCGAGGCCGGGCTGCTTACGCTGAATTGCACAGAATGGTACGCAGGACCTCTGAGATATAATTAACAATGGACCTGATCAGGCATAGGTTGGCCACGGCCGCAACGCCGCACATGTTCAAGTTGCCAAAGAGAAGTGGATGCACCGTTTCCCAACCTTTTTCAAATGTTGATATTTCACGATCTACGGACCAATTCAAATTAAAGGCGTCCTATCATCCGAAACGATAAGAGCCAAAAGTCGAAATTCTGCACGATATTTGAATCGTTGATTTCCTATTGCTGTTGAAATTTGAAACGTTGGACTCCTAAAGAAGGAAGAGACAAACGTTTCGGATCCGAGGGATGTTATGAGGCGATGATTATGCCCATTGCCCATTACCCAGGAGTACTTCCTTTGACTGGGCATGCTGCAAAGAAAAACTTGTGATCGTTTACCTCCTATCGCACTCGCAAGTCAATCGATTCGAAGTGCGTTCAAGTAGCGTACACGTGATGAGTCATCTATTCTAGTTCACGCTTGCATCCGATCAATCACCTTGGTGAATTGTATGAAGGAATTAGCGTTGAAGCGGTGAGTGCCAGTGTTGGCAGTGAACTGGCACTGCTGGGCAATCGAATCACAGCTTGCAAACTGTCGAAGCTAAGCCTTGTAAGTTCTGACCCTCTCGCGCAATTACTTTCCTCATGTCAGGACTGTGACAGGAAGACAGCTGTTCCTCACTAATACCGCTACCGAATCAAGCTAGTACGAGTTCGGCTACCTTCTCGAGAAACATCGTAGCCTGCAATGCCACGCGCCAATGTCTCAATGGAGTTTGCTAGTTCAAAGCTGGGATCCACTTAAGACGGTCATTCACGCTATGATATGGGGCATCGGGCGTTCTCCTTCAAGTTTGGGTAAGATACGCTCACTGTGACCCTCCTTGTTTGCGATATATACGCTCACCCTCCTTGTTCGCAACATATACGTTCACCCTCCTTGTTCGCAACATATACGTTCACCCTCCTTGTTCGCAACATATACGTTCACCCTCCTTGTTCGTGACATATACGGTCTCTGCTCTATGATGGCCACCACTTTGAAAAAGGAACTCCGAGATATCATTCAGTATCGCAATGCCTACTTTCTCGCCTTCTCAGCAACTACGGGATACGTCTGCTTTGGTTGGGACATTGGTCTAATAGGTGGCGTCCTCGCATTGCCATCATTTCAACAATATTTCGGTTTGCTATCGGAATCAGCCTCTGCACGCGCTAGCTTGAGCGCAAATATAGTTTCGGTCCTGCAAGCGGGCGGATTGTGAGTGCAATTCAGCTTCCTGCTTGCCGCAATGAGACTAATGTGTTTAGCTTCGGGGCATTATTTTCGAGCTACTTTGCGAGCCGATTTGGGAGAAAGCCTGCTCTATTAGCTTCTGGAGTCATCTACCTCATTGGAAGCATCATCCAGTCAACAGCTGGAATTGGAACGTCCCCAGCTGTCGGATTGAAAGTTTTGTATTTCTCCCGTTTCTTCGGTGGATTGGGAGTGGGTTTGATGGCAGCTTTGGTGCCGACTTATGTATCGGAATGTGCCCCGAGAGCCATACGCGGTCGATGCACCGGCAGCATCGAAGTCGCTGTGGGACTGGGAAATATGCTGGCTTGTGGGTGTCGCTTCCAGACCTGTGATACTTTTTCTGATCGATGGTTTATAGTTTGGGTCAACTATAGCGTTTCTCTCAATATCTCACCAGGACAAATGCAGTGGCGGTTACCCATCATCGTCCAGATTGTGCCTGGAGCACTCTTCCTGTTTTTCATGCTTTTCCAACCAGAGTCTCCTCGTTGGCTTGTGGAACGCGGCCGCTACGAGGAAGCAGCTGCAGCCCTCGCACATATTGCGAGTAAGAATCAGAATGATAATGCCATCGTGCTGACTCTCAGTGAGATTCGCGCCGATTTCGTTGGGAAGCACAGACTGCCGCTGCTCACACAATTTCGCAAGATGGCGGAATCGAGAGTAATATTACTACGCTGCATCATCCCTTCTCTCGCCACCTTCTTCCAGCAGTGGTCTGGCACGAACGCCATCAATTACTATACCCCTCAAATATTTGCCGGCCTCGGCTTCTCTTCTACTTCTTCGGCGCTGTTTGCTACTGGCATCTATGGTGTCGTGAAATTCGTCGTCACATGCCTCACTCTTGCCTTCGTCATTGAAAGTTGGGGTCGGAAGAGAACCCTGATCTATGGTGGTCTTGCGCAGGGCTTGATGATGCTATGGATTGGTGGGTATGCTGGTGCTCACCCCAACCAAGGCGTTGTGCCAGCGACGTACGTTTCTATTGTTGCCATATATCTCTACGGCGTCTTCTTCTGCTTAGGCTGGGGTTTTACTCCCCTTGTCCTCGGCTCTGAAGTTGCCCCCGGCCATCTCCGCACGGCCGTCATGTCCCTCGCATCTGCGACTACCTGGCTGTTTACCTACGTCATCGCCCAAATCACACCCATCATGTTAGACCGCATAACCTATGGGACTTTCCTCGTGTTTGGCATTGCGTCATTTGTCATGGCGATATGGGTATATATCTTCATACCTGAGACGACTGGGTATCCACTTGAAGACATCAAATATCTCTTCGAGAAGGATATCATTGTTCGCTCGTTGGAGGATGCGCCTGGGGGCCGGGTTTTCCTTGGGAAGCGCCGCGCTGTCTCCGTAGAGGATCTCAAAGCCATCGATGCTCTTCCAATGAATAGTCCCAAGGATGTCTCAGAGGAGTTGAAATCGCGCTCGGAGGGAGTCCATGAAGGGTTATTCACTTCGGAATTCAAAGTCACAAAAGTTTGAAGATCCTCTTATCATATGAACGAAGCGCATTGCGGAAGTTAAATGAATCTATGTGTATTTCTTATGTCCTGCTGCACGTCTGTAAATTGAAGTGCTAGCTTATGTATTAGTTATCTAGTATTACTTGTTGACATGATAATTTGCAGTAACCTCCACGATAGTGAAACCCCTGGTCGATGGATGTTTAACGCTTGATATTCACCCATCTGAGACCCAAATCACTTGATCGAAGTGAGTCAGGTGTTGCTGGACTCCCGGTCAGCGAGGGAGTTATGTAGGCGGGTGTTTGCCACCATTTGCAAAACTTCGGCAGTCTGTCAGGTAATGGGCGCATTTCCGATAGGTGGTACGGGGAAATTCGGTGAGAAATTGGCGAGTTCAGTCCTATGTGTACAGTCTCCAATGATTGGTTTATCATGTTTGCGGAGTAATACTAGTCGCCAAAAACTACGAGGAAACTGTCCGGGCCGGGAATATCAATCATGCATACAGGATCATTCGGGGTTGGCACGCAAACAGTACCCAAAGGTGACTTGATGCCTCTGCAGAGTGGATTTCTGTGTATGATGGCGTTTACGACGACGCTTTCCCATCGACGCTTTTGACGTGCTCACCGCGTGTTCGGATCAAGATAACACCTTTGCGTTTGCGTCACGCGCAGGAAAAGTTGAATTGGTTGACAAATTTGATCGGGCATGCGCCGCGATGGTGAGTGAGCTGTGGGATGGCAGATTGAGTGAGCAAGGCGAAGGGTTGGAAGGAAGCTCGTACTTCTGATGGGTTCGTCCGTCCTCATGTTGATAACACCAAAATCAGCTTCCAATGCCATTTGTAGCAGACAGGACAGCGAAGACAATCAAAAATATTCTATGCCTCGCTAGCAACCACAGCCGTTCGATGCCTCTTCAAAGCATCGGGGCGAGTGAACGGGTATCTGCAACACAAGGATGAATATAACATACTGTTGATGGCTGAGTCGTGTAATCTTCGTGGCCTTGGCGTTAACGTTGTCGATCCAAACACTGTGGTCAAGGTTGTGAGAGAAGTTACTGCAGAGGAGAAGATGCGCCAAGAAATGATGTTAGGTCGGCCCTTAGCTTGAATGAAATCTTCAATCTGCATGATCTCGAGGTTAGCTTTTGGCGTCAGAAAAATCCCGAGCGACTTTGTTTGAAAGGCAGTCGCAAAGGCCATCCTTCAAGTTCCCCCTAAAGCATGGGCCTACTACTCTTCAGCGTCTGATGAGGAGATCACCATCCGCGAGAATCGCGCCGCGTATCAAAGGTTCGCCCAGCAATATCCAAAATTAACATTTTCGGGAGCACGATGTCTAAGACGCTGCCAGTGGCGTTGGAGCGGTGTATCCGCAACTGTGCGAATCGCGAGCAAGGGTGCCAAGGCAAGTGAAGAGCCTACGACAACTTGAAAGCCCGAAGGATACTCCATAGCTTACTAAGCTACGGTAGGTCGGTGGCACCGTGACTGTGACAGCTCCCTGCCGCAGTGCCGCCTAGTTCATGGAAATAATTGGGCGGGGATCCTTTCCTTTGAATAATATTAATGACAACTCGATAGCTCATACTCAGAGTCGTCGGTTCTATCCTCATGCAAGCCCTTTTGGGGGCTATCGCCGCACCCGGAGGACCCACTTACTGCGGAAACGAGAAAATAACACCACCCTAGCTCGATTGACTTTCCAGATATAATCCGACGTAAAAAAGTATGAAGTAGAGCTGATCGCGGTCAAATTGACGGTCCAGTATGGGTTTACTTGAGCATTGAGTTCATCGTTTTGATGTGATGGCATAGCCCAATGACTCAATTCAAGCGTGCGGGGCGACGGATCAAGTGAGTTATATTTACTCCGCTTCGACCCACCCTGTATCACGGTTTCTTGTCTGACTTCTCTGGTGCTATGCCATAGAATAACCCTTGTTCCATAAGAGTAATCGGAGACACTGTTGCTATGCCTCGGGCTCGTCCAGCCAAAGACAGTGCACAGTACTTATTCCGGTCGCGTCTCACTTAGAACTATGTTCAACCATTGATGAATACATGATTTATGTAATGCAGGACTGCTCATTTTTGCAAGATTGCAACAAGAACACCCCGAATATCGCGTTGGAAATGAGGTTCTGACATCATCAACGACTGAAACTTTGCTGGTGTTCAAGCAGTCGCATGTGTAATACTGGTTTGCACATTTACATTCTGATCTACTTTCGTGGCTTTCTTATTTTTCCTGATGTTGCACCGCCATACTCACTTCAATCAAGGGTCTCAGTCTTGAGGCGGGATCAAATATCCATCTCCATCAAGGAGATTTTGGCGATGCACAGGTAGCGCTGAACGGTGGTATATCTAGCACAAATGCTATCGTTTTGCATCCCCAACATCCCCACTCGCTCACACCCATCCCTCGAATATGACCGTAGTCTCAAATGATCCCAGTTGGTGGCCTGTTTATCAATTTAAATATTTTGTTCAGCTATTGGTCCTGTTCGTCGTCAGTTTGGTGATGTCTCGATCTAACATTGTCGCAGTCGTCGCTGGCGTCGTAGTGGTATACGATTGGGGTGAGCAAGACAGTGTTCGAAAACCGCTCGTATTCTCATGATATTTCCAGCAGTAACAATCGGCCATGAGGTAGGTTGAAAGTGTCTCCAGAACAGCCAACTCGCTAAGAATGGCGTTGTAGATTGAACTGATATGGGTGAGCGCCAGGGTCTCTCATCAGAAGAAAAGCAACAGAATACAATGTTTGGGGCAGAGGCAACGCTGGTCTCTCATGACTGTGCTGTATCTCGTTGTTCGTACCTCAGGTTATGCTACACCGTGGTCGGCGGTTGTGCTGACTCCAAAATGTTCTAGATACGCTATGTTGGAATACCTTATTCCGTGTATGTATCGAGCCAAAAATCGGTGTTGTACTAATAGCTCATCTCTGACGATTAGTATCGGTGTTCTGGGTATGTCTCATGCACTACGTTCAATTCTTCTAACCGGCGCCACACAGCAACTATGCCATTTGTCTCGCTGACAGATACAGTGAGTATTTCGCAACCATCTCTTTCCTATCCAATGAATACACTCATATGTAGGGGTGAGTGAGATTTTGACCAGTGAACTTGACTGAACATAATATTGATGACTACACAGGTGTGAGTCGAGTATTTGATTCTAGTACAAGGGTGATCATTGATTGGGTGTTCTAGGCAGTATTCTATACTACACAAATTGTGGGACATATGTGGTTCTGTCTGCCATGCTAGGTGGTGAGCTACAATACCTCAGTGATATTGACTTGACTGAAACATGATGCAAGTCATCATGATTGCTCGGCTACATGCCATGTATCAAAGATCTAGAACCATGCTCATCTTCCTTGCTATTATCTTCCTGGCTTTTAACATCGCCTGTTTAGTACTCGCGGCAATAGGACTCAAGCATGTTGTAGCAGGTAAGTTTTACTTTGCTGACTTGGAGAACACACCTCATTGGACAAACACCAGAGGAAGTCATACTCTCTGGTATGCATATATGCGGCTTTGATTATGAGGGGGATGCCCAGCTTCTGTTTTCAATGGTTTGGGTGCTTAACACTGTTTGGGAGGTCATCGCACTGTGTCTTTCTGTATGGATTGCTGTGAAACATTTCCGTGACCTGCGACGCCTCGGCCCATCGACAGGAACGATCATCGGGGACTGTTTCAGAGTGCTGATAAAATCTCACGTGCTTTATTTTGCAAGGTGAGTTTGTGATCGACAAAGTATCCTTCTGCTAAATTCCGTACGTGCTAGCTTTGCTGGTGTTTCTTGCCTCCAGCTTGCTTTTCTCTTTCCAGAGCTTTCGGTGCGCAGGCCTGTCGCTGACATCTGTTTGTAACTACGGCTCATCATTTCTGTAGGTTGATTCTATCGGATCTCTGATACTTGATGGTGGTTTTCAGATTTTATCAGTCGTGCAGATGTTTGTGTTGGGACCACGCCTCATCCTTAGTGTTCGAGAATATCACGCTAAACTCGTTGCCAACTCCGACGCAGACACTAGTCTGAATTCGATTGTATTCCAGGAGCATGTGCATATATCAACTTGTAGCACTGTGTAGGGAAACGCTTGTTGAGAGTTCTGCAGGGAGGAGAAATTTGGTTGAAGATCCGTCGTGGTCTTTATTAGACGTATGATGTTTTGAAGTATATCTAAGGCGATGTTTATGTAGACAAATCCATTTCTTGTTGTATCAATTAGAGTGATAAATGTAGTCTTTTGGATTCATCGCTGATGGCCCTTCTCCACGCCGGTCTGCTTTCGATGCCGCCTGTGAGTCGAGCCTTGCTGAATGCCTGGAGGTCGTGCATACGAACGGAACGAGCCAGACGGGTGCCCGCCCGATATCATCCATCTGAACAGCAACGAAGTAGTCAAGAATCGCGCGTAGCTCGGAAGGGTGGAATTAGGCACGATATCGCTGATTGACGTCTATTCGAGCATGATTTCACGATATTGAACATAGCGATTTAAGAAAAGACTTACTGAGGTGAGCATATGCCTTAGTTCGAAAGAGAATGGCAGCGCAGCAGCCTGCACCATTAAGGTTAATGTTGCCAATTGACGATGGACACAGCTTCAGAAGCTGGCAAGGCAACATCTACTTGTTGCAACGAAGATTTATCACGGGTGGTTATTACCAGATAAGCAGCGGGCAAAGGACATGGGGCTGGCGGGCACAAAAGAACATGGGCAGCAGGCGGGAAAGGCCACCAGGGGCAGGACAGTGGCGGGCAGGGTTAATGTTGAACGTTGAAGTGTTATGCGGCGGCAGGCGCGTTAGTGAGATTGATTGGCATGGTCATGATCGAGCGAGGTTGAAACGCGCCGTTGCAATGGCCAGTGGCTGCCGCCCCGAGAGTCCCCAGATGACGTCCCAGACATCGAGCTCTGCCATTCTATACGCTTCTCTCTATTCGGTTCTCAGGACTTTGTGGCTTCCTTCATCGCCATCTTATTATCGTTGATTGCACCTCGAGGCTCGGAGACTGCCTGAGTCACACACTCTGAGCATCGATTCTTGTATTGGGTGCAATAGTGCATCGTGTTTCGCTAGCACGACTCTTGAAGGACGCAAATTCGCCAGCACAGACGCATCTGTTATGCAAGGACTTCCTGTGAGACTGAGAGAAGAGTTTACAGCGCGGTTGTTGCAGGGCGACGCCGTTTGGGTCCTGGAGGCAATTAATGTTTGGAATGGCATGCTGTCGGCATATTCAAAACGCTTTGGAACATGGTCGGAGCCTGTTTAAAAGTTGAAATTCCGAAAGACTCCATTCTCAATATCATCAACGCCGTCCAGAACCTGGGTGTCGACATTTTTCTTTGAAAAATCGACAGTAATAACCAAGTATGCATCTACTCGCTTTCTGCCTCTTGTCTGCTAATAGCGCAAGCAGGACGCTATAGGCGAGTTCAGCGATGCATGGAAGGTAGACTCCAGTCTACTCCGGTGCTCCAGAATCTGGCCTATCCACCCAGACTCATCCCACTATGCCTCAATTCTCATCATCTACTCTTGGAAGCGCCACGCCCGACCAATCCTGCTTCAACATCAGCGTTCACACCTGTACAACCACAATCACAGCCACAGCCACAGGCTCTGCCGCGGGTGCAACAGTTTGCTTTCGGACAGTCATGCCCATATGCATTGCATGCCTAATATCCCGGGTACTCAGGCTCGTATTACTCCCAGCACCCTCAAAGTCAAAGTGCTCCACACCCACCAGTTTCTCAGACACATACACCGAGTGAGCAAAACGGACGAGTCAAACGAGCGTATGGTTATGGAGGAACCAGCGACAAAGTGTGATTCGCAGGGTTAAGATGGGCGCACGGTGTGCGTGAATGCGTGTCAAGATTGCGGATTTGATATCCTGCCAGGGCCGGAACAAAGTGGAGTTGAAATTTCAGCACGAATCCTCAAACTTGTGATATCCACTACAAGTACCGATCACACGAGCCGACTTATTAGGTTGTACACCTCCACCAGCGGATGCACTGAACCTTCAAAATCGGTCCAGGGTTGTTCAGGCTGGGCTGCCATACGCTGGATTGCACAAGGTATGTTACATCAGCATGGGTTAGATTGTACTACAGAATGTTACAGAGCGCTCTGTAGCACTTCTCTGTGATGAATTAATATTAGGGTTCTTTGATGTACGCCGGACCTTTGAGATACAATTAAGTCGCCCGATCAGGCCTAGGTTGCGATGCTGCACATGTGCTTCAAGTCACGAAAGAGAAGTGGGTGCACCATTTTAATTTTCAAATGATAATCTATAAACCAATTCAAATTTCAGGCGTCTTGAAACGACAAGAGCCAGAACGAGATTCTGCACCATGTCTGAATCGACGTATCTCTGCTGATGAAACGTTCAACACCAAAAGAAGGAAGACACGGATCCGAGGGATGTGATGAGGCGCAGGAGTACTACGATGCTATTGCACCCGCAAGTGTTTTGGTGCGTTCAACATGTGGACGAGTAGCGCTGTGACATCTATTCTAGTTCGTGTCCGATCAATCACCTTGGTGAACTGCATGAAGGCCAGCGGTGAGCATTACTGCTAGTAGTAGCAATTAACTCGTAAGTTCTTGGCCCTCTTGCGCAACTACTTTCCTCATATGACAGGAGGAAGACAACTGTTCATCAATACCGTGACTACGTTATGGTCCAAATACAGTTAGTACGAGTCTGGCTGCCGCCAGTGACAACGGGAAATATGTTGGCCTGCAATGCAACGTGTGGGCCAGTGTCTCAATGGGGCTTTTCAGTCCAAAGCTGGGATCCACTTAAGACACGCTCTGATATGGGGCCACTTTGTACGCTCTCTGCTCTATGATGGCCACAACTTTGAAAAGGGAAATTCGGGATATCGTCCAGTACCGCAATGCCTACTTTCTCGCCTTCTCAGCGACTATGGGATACGCCTGCTATGGTTGGGAGATCGGTCTAATAGGTGGCGTAGTCGCATTGCCATCATTTCAACAATATTTCGGTCTGCTATCGGAGTCGGCCTCTGCACGCGCTAGCTTGAGCGCGAACATAGTTTCAATCCTGCAAGCGGGTGGATTGTGAGTGCAATTCAATTTCCTGCTTACCGCAATGAGACTCATATATTTAGCTTTGGGGCACTATTTTCGAGCTACTTTGCGAGCCGATTCGGGAGGAAGCCTGCTCTATTAGCTTCGGGCGTCATCTACATCATAGGAAGCATCATCCAGTCAATAGCTGGAGTTGGAACGTCCCCGGCTGTCGGATTGAAGATTTTGTATTTCTCGCGTTTCTTCTGCGGTACGGGAGTGGGTTTGATATCAGCTTTGGTGCCAACGTACGTATCCGAATGTGCCCCCAGAGCCATACGTGGTCGATGCACCGGCAGCATTGAATTTTCTGTGGGACTGGGAAACATGCTGGCTTGTGAGTGTCACTTCCAGACCTGTGAGACTCCACCTGATCGATGGGGTATAGTTTGGGTCAACTACAGCGTTTCTCTCAATATCTCACCAGGACAAATGCAGTGGCGTTTGCCCATCATCGCCCAGATTATACCTGGGGTATTTTTCCTATTTTTTATGCTTTTCCAACCCGAGTCTCCTCGTTGGCTTGTGGAAAGCGGCCGCTATGAGGAAGCAGCTGCAGCTCTTGCATATATTGCGAGCAAGGATCAGGATGACAATGCCGTCGTGCTGACTCTCAGCAAGATCCGTGCCGATTTCGCCGGGAAGCCCAGACTGCCGCTGCTCACACAATTCCGCAAGATGGTGGAATCGAGAGTAATCTTCCTGCGCTGCATCATCCCTTCTCTCGCCACCTTCTTCCAGCAGTGGTCCGGCACGAACGCCATCAATTACTATTCTCCTCAAATATTTGCCGGCCTTGGATTCTCATCTACTTCTTCGGCGCTGTTTGCTACTGGCATATATGGTGTCGTGAAATTCGTCGTCACATGCCTCACTCTTGCCTTCATCATCGAAAGATGGGGTCGGAAGAGAACCCTGATCTATGGTGGTCTTGCGCAGGGCTTGATGATGCTATGGATTGGCGGGGAGACTGGTGTTCACCCCAGCCAAGGTGTTGTTCCAGCGACATACGTTTCTATTGTCGCCATATATCTCTTCGGCGTCTTCTTTGCATAGGTTGGGGTT
This sequence comes from Suillus occidentalis, assembly GCA_016628085.1. NCBI lineage: Eukaryota > Fungi > Basidiomycota > Agaricomycetes > Boletales > Suillaceae > Suillus > Suillus occidentalis. The sequence continues at coordinate 71,098 of JABBWB010000098.1, forward strand.
TTACTCCCTTCATCCTCGGCTCTGAAGTTGCCCCCGGTCATCTCCGCTCGGCCGTTATGTCCCTCGCAATTGCGACTACCTGGCTTTTTACCTACGTCATCGCCCAAATCACGCCCATCATGCTAGCCCGCATAACCTACGGGACTTACCTCGTGTTCGGCGTTGCATCATTTATAATGGCAGCATGGGTATATATTTGCATACCTGAGACGACTGGTTATCCACTAGAAGACATCAAATATCTCTTCGAGAAGGACATCATTGTTCGCTCGTTGGAGGATGCGCCTGGGGGTCGAATTTTCCTCGGGAAGCGCCGCGCTATCTCCATAGAGGAGCTTAAAGCCATCGACGGCCTCCCGATGAACAGTCCCCAGGATAACTTGGAGGAGTCGAAGTCGCCCTCGGAGGAAGAGTCCGTGAAGGGTTATTCCCTTCGGAATTCAAAATCACAAAAGTTGGAAGATCCTCTTATCATATGAACGAAGCGCATTGCGGAAGTTCAATGAATCTGTGTGTATTCCTTATTTACTGCTGCGCATCTGTAAGATGATGGGCCAGCTTATGTTTTGGTTATCTAGTTTAACTCGTTGATATGATAGTCCGCAGCAACTACATACAATATGAATCCCCTGGTCGTCAATTGGACGTGTTTAATGTCCGCTCATCCAGTTTCATCAGTCTGCCAAGCAAACGGTGCATTTTCGACAGGCAGTTCCAGAAGAGTTGGCACTGGGACATTCGGTGAGAAGTTGGCGGGGACAAGATGACCTACCACGCGTTTTTCGATTGGTATCTACTTTGACATATTGCAAAGTTCTAGTTGAAGCCATATCTAACCTATCCAATCATCCCACTCTTCTGATTCATTGTGCATCCATTCAGTACAGAGTTAGACTGTTCGTCATCCGGCCATGATAGAGTACTCAAGCTTCATGCCCAAGCCTTTCCTTTATAAAAAATCAACTTTCCGTCATCGATACACCCCGTGCCCCATCGATACCCAAAACCAGGTTGGTTGCTAGTCGTTCCAGATGATTTCAGCTTGCCACTCAGTGCTAGTGTGGGCGGGCGGTTCACTGACTTTCAGTAGTGATACAACAAGAGATGAGCTTGTATACATAACGTTGCCTTAAATACACCTCGAAGTACCATATGTTTAATAAATACAGCGACGGATGATATCCTCAACCAAATTTCTCCTTTCTGCAGAACTCTCGGCAAGCATTTCCTTACACAGTACTACTAGTTGATACATGTATACGCTCCTGGAAGACAATCGAATTCAGGTTAATGTCTGCGTCGGAGTGGGCAATGAGTTTTGCGTGATATTCTCGAACGCTAAGGATGAGGCGTGGTCCCAACACAAACATCTGGATGGCTAATAAAAGCTCATGAGCACTATCAAGTGTCAAAACCCCAATAGAATCTGAATTCTACAGAAATGATGAGCCATGGGTATAAGCAGATGTCAGCGACAGGCCAACGCACGAGGAACGCTGGAGAAATCGTGATAAGCTTGAAGCAAGAGACACCAGCAAAACTTGTACATGCAAACTTTCAGCAGAAGAAGGTAGTCCACATTCTCAATTACAAGCTCACCTCGCAAAATAAAGCACATGAGATTTAATCAGCGCTCTGAAACAGTCCCTGATCTTCGATCCTGTCGATGGGCCGAGGCGTCGCAGGTCACGGAATCGTCTCACAGCAATCCAGACTGAAAGACACAGTGCAAGGACCTCCCAAACAGTGTTGAGCATCCAAACCATTGAGATCAGAAGCTGGGCATCCGCGCCATAGAGATAACCACAGATATGCATGCCAGAGAGTATCAGCTGCGCTGGTTTTGTCCAATGAGCTGTGCTCTGCAAGTTAGCATGCGAGACTTACCCTCTAAAACATGCTTGATGCCTATCGCCGTGAGTACTACACAGGCGATGTTAATACCCAGGAAGATGATAACGAGGAAGATGAGCATGGTTCTGGATCCTTGATACATGGCATATAACCGAGCAATCATGATGACTTGCAGCATCTTTCAGTCGAGTCAATACCACTGAGATTTTGCCGCTCACCGCCCAGCATGGCAGTTATGACCACATTTGTCTCATTTGTCCAGAAGTACACAATAATGCCTGAAAGACCAATCAGTGATCACCTCGTACTACAATCAAATACTCGACTCACACCTGTGTAGTCATTATGTTGAACCAAAGTCAATGGTCAAAAGTTCACTCACCCCTATGTATGTCCATCAATCGGAGATGGGGGAGATGGTTGCGGAATACTTACTGCATGTGTCAGCGAGATCAATGGGATATTTTCTGTGCCCCGCCGGTCAGAAGAATCGAACACAATGGATGTGAGACATACCCAGAACAGCGGCACTAATCGTCAGAGATGAGCTATTAGTACAACACCAATTTTTGGCCTCGACACATACACAACAAATGGTATTCCACTATAGCGTATCTAGAACATTTTGGAGTCAGCACGACAGCCAACCATGCTATGGCATAATATGAGGTACGAACGACCAAATACAGCACGGTCATGAGAGACCAACGTTGCCTCTGTCGCGAATTCATCGTATTCTCCTGTTTTGTGATGAGACTCCGTCACTCACCCAGATCAGTTCAATCTATAACACCATCCTTAGCGAGTTGGCTGCTCTGGCGATAAGGTCGACCTACCTCTTGTCCAATTGTTAATACTGGACATATCATAAGAATGGCTGCAGTTTCAGAACAACGTCCTGCTTACCCCAGTCATATAGCATCACGACGCCGGCGGCAACTGCAGGATGCAAGTTAAGGTTAAAGATATAATCAGACTGACGACGAACCTGTCCAATAGCTAAAAAAAACTTGTGCGTCAATGTACGGCCACCAAATGGGATCATTTGAGACGAGTGTCATATTTGAGGGATGGGTGTGAGCGAGTGAATGTTGTGGGTGTTGACGATGTAGTCGTGTGTCCGTGCTAGATATACCACCGTCCAGCGCTTGAATCGCCGAAATCGGCATGATGGAGATAAACATTTGATCCTGCCTCAAGACCCTTGATTGGGTGGAGTAAGTACTACCAGTGCGGTGCAGCTAGATTGAATCAAAGTAGATTTGAATTTGAATTTGAATTTGCAAACCAGTATTACACACGCGACTACTTGAACACCGTCGTTGGTGTTGTCGGAAACTCATTTTCAACGCGATTTTCGCGGTATTCTTTTGCAAGCTTGCAAAAATGAGCAGTCCTGTATTAAATCATGTAGCCATCGATGTAAGATACTAGTTCTAAGTGAGACGTGACCGAAACAAACATTGTCATGAGCACAGCTGACTTTCGATTCAGTTTCCTTTTTCGTAGTTTACTGATTACTTAGTTTTCGGGTCTGCTATTCCTTCTCTCAGTTTTGTGCTCGTCTGTTTGATAGGTATAACCTACGCACCTGTACTTCGTATGCTCTAACGTCGTCTGTTTGATAGCTGTTGTGGTTGTCGCTCAGCGTCTCGCCTCGGCTTATCTTTCTCCTGATAAACATGCGCACTCTCGTTGGCCATGAAACTTGACGAGCCCGAGGCATACTAGTAACAGTCTCTCCGATTCCTCCTGTGGAACATCTTGAAGGACCATAGCACAGGATAAGTCAGAGAAGATATCGTGATACAGGGTGGGTCGAAGCAGAAAAAGTATCTCTCACTTGATCCGTTGCCGAGCAGGCAGGTCATGCAATCATATCAAAACGATTGAAAGCATTTTGCAAAGTAAACGGTAAAGACTAGGGCCGGTAATTTCCGAGTGCAATGTGGCTGAGGTCTTTGTGCCGACGTCGTAACTGCATCATTCAATATTCCATGTGCCAGTACTATTGATCATCAAAAGATTCAAATTTGTTTCTAACGATTCATCATGCATCATGCTTTTGTTGCGCACAGGGTTGGACTTTGTCCGCCGATCAGCTTGCCCAATCGAAAACCCAAGTATCGTGTCCTTCTTGCCACTGATACCTGGAATAGCAACTGTAATCGATACCAGTGAGTGTATGTAATATGTATGCATGTTTGTATCTCGCGCGGTATTTTATTCTGCAGGACGGTCATGCCAATGCTTAGCAGGATGGACTTTATTGAGCAAAGCATTCATTCCAAGGACCCAGTCGTATCAACATGGAGCCGTCGTAGAAAAGTCTCATCAACCCCAGGCGATTTTCAATTGTATGAATGGCATCATGGAGGTCTAGTGGGCCATTCATGTGTAGTATCCACCAGAGTCCAATACGATCCAAGCGATGTATTCCAGGACCGTGTTATAATTCTCTTCACCCTTTAGTTGTCTCAACGATCTCCTCAAGATGGTTCGAACGAAAGGTTTTTGACAAATAAACAGTTCTATGTCTGTATACTAGCGTGACTGATCACCGGCTCTATATAGAAGCCACAGTGGTTTGGACTTCTGTCATACTCTGCAACCAAGCATAGACTAACATCTCAGTCATAGTACCCACGTGCTCGAGACAGACTCTTCCTCGATCGAGGAATCTCAATTCCCTGCTCCTTCAAGATCTTAATTCGGTGATCTTCCGCCACTCTGTCCGTCCACCTCTCCTCTTCAACAGACTCGGGTTTCTCGCCATGAGGCGAAGCTCCGAGTGCATGGCAAGTTTGAGGCTGGAAATCGAAAGTTGCGGTGTGAGTGCAATTTCATATCTGATTGAACGCTACCCTCTTCGTTGAGCAGAAAAAATACTGACTCTTTTATCCCAGAACGCAATTGAATTCGGCTACCAGTGGAAGCGCACTTGGAAGTCAACGTTTTCGACGACCTGGTGGAACAAAACATTGCGAATGGTGTCGGATTCAAGTTTGATCACACCGAGTATGCGACAGGTAACGCCAGGATTGACATGAACGCTCTTCCAGCTACTTACTGGGTGGACACGAACGACAGGGTGTACGGTTTCGATCGGCTCGCGACGGACGTGGACGCCAGCCGCGTGAGATCCCTCCACATGCGCGGCCACGCTATACAGAGCTGCGAGACCCTCGAGGTATGTCTGCATTCCTGGACTGAGAGAGTAATAAAGAACATACTGTACGTGATCATCAGGATAACCTCTTTGCACAACGGGCCATCTTCTGCGACTTACCCGGAGCTTCAGAGCGATTCACCGCCATGCTCTGGACTAGCTTCAAAGATGTAGCACTCGGTGGTTTGATCTCATACGTCACGTCACTATGCCAAAGCTCGATCTTCGAAAACGCGCTAACATCTGGGCATCGTGCAGCGTCATTGCAAGCGACCGAAGGATAACATTAGCAATCTGAACAATCTGACTCACCGTGAAACTCAACAAGTCCCGGTTCTCAAGGGATGGGGGTCGTTGCGTGCATATGAGGGGGCCCAAAGTGACTAACAATGACCAGCTGCTCGTGGACGCTGAGCGGTGGGCTCCTGGTCTCGGAAGACTATGCGAGAAATGTGTTAGTCAGCCCAGTGAGAGACCTATTTGTGACATAACCAAGTTCACTCACAAACAACGCCTCTCTCCCGGCTGCAACAAGAAGGGCGCACCACAAATCAATTCTGGTATGTGCTCAGTCAGATGATGTGCAGAAGTTAGAAAGATTCGTTGACTTCTCCATATCAGCTGTCTAGATCATAAGGATCCTGGACATATATGATGCACGGTTTTGGCGGTGTGCTGAGGAGTTGCTAGGTGGAACGTTGGTACTACTACTACTCCAGAGCGATCAAGATTCAATGTATGTACCATGGTCGCGCTGGCCTTCAATCAACCTATCTTATATGCAATTCAATTCCGAAGCGCCACACCGCCGACTGAGACTATTGTGTACATGAAACACGAGCCGCTGCAAGACGCGGACAAGCAAAACTAATTGTTCATTCATAAGTAGATAATGTAACACTTCGTGTTCCGCTCTTATTCGCGATTTTAGCAGAGAAGGCAGATAGAGTCCATTCAGAGACCATCAGCTCTCAAACGCCTCCCAGGCACACCCATGTAAGTTCTAAACCAGACTTTGTCGTCGCTGAGATTTGAAAACTCGCTCGGTCTAGATAATCCGAGTGTGAATAAAATCGGTGATATCGATCTTAGATCCTCGGCATAGTTTCATCATTCGTGTTGTCGTCCATCTCCTGCTAAATCATCATTGACATCTTTACTGTAAGCCTTATCTATCATCCAATTCTTCTGAGCCATCGCTTCCATTTAGTGCGGGGTTGGAAGCACTTTGTCCATCACGCGGCATATCCATAATCGAACACCCAAGCTTCGCATTCATCCTTCCATCCATAAAAAACACCTTCGCCATCAATACACCGCGCGTCTCCATCGATACCTTGAATCAAAATCATAGCCACTCTCCGGAACTTGACCCTCCTCATGGTCATCTAGAATCCTGCGTTCGATATATCACCGTTCACGTCTTCTTGTTGGTTGTTCCGTGGCTCACGTGGGAGAGTCATCGCCTATGTCTCTGCAAAGTATCTCTGTACTAGGAACAACTGTGATCGATACCGACGCACAATGCACGCACCCCTACGACCAAATTACGTATGTATCACCATTTATCTGGCCTAGTGCAATCGCCCTCGCTTCCCCTTATACAGACGATCCCCAATTGTTTCACGGGCTCATGTACCTAGCCCAGCAAATAATCACATGAAGCGATGTCTTGTCTTTCAATCTGCTGGTCCTATCCTAGTCGGTATCGATGATGAATATATATGTATGTGCGTATCTCATTCTGTACGTTCCCATTCTGCTCACCCTCTGCTCATCGCCCAGCATACCTCATCTCACTGTCTTGCTCATTCGTGATAGAGGCGAGCAATGAGTCCGCGCGATTCATTCGTTTTCTTCGACTGTGGCTCAGATGAATGAAGTATCTCAGACTAAATGAATCTCGTTGTATTTCAGTGCCGTATGTGACAGACTGCATTGGTTGCGTTTCAGATAATTCACTCAGTGCAAGTGCGGGTGGGCGGTTCACTGATATCCAGCAGTGATATAAGAAGAAATGGGTTGTATACATAAATGTCGCCTTAAATATACTTCGAAATACCATATGTTGAATAGAAACCACGACAGATCTTTCTCCTCCCTGCAGAACGCTCGGCAATCATTTTCCTACACAGTACTGCTAGTTGATATATGTACATGCTCCTGGAAGACAATCGAATTCATGCTAGTTTCCGTGTCGGAGTCAGCAATGAGTTTTGCGTTATATTCTCGAACGCTAAGGATGAGGCGTGGTCCCAACACGAACATCTGCACGACCACTAAAACATTAATGGTGCCGCCAAGTACCATAGTTCCAATATAATCAGAATTCTACAGAAATGATGAGCCATGAGTATAAGCAAATGTCAACGACAGGTCAGCGCACCAAAAACGTTGGAGACAGAACAATAAGCTGCAAGCAAGAGACACCAGCAAAGCTAGCACGTGCAGAATTTGAGCAGGAAAAGATAACCATGTTCTCAATTACAAGCTCGCCTTGCAAAGTAAAGCACGTGAGATTGTATCAGCACTCTGAAACAGTCCCCGATGGTCGATCCTGTCGATGGGCCGAGGCGTCGCAGGGCACGAAAGTGTTTGACAGCAATCCAGACCGAAAGACACAGTGCGAGGACCTCCCAAACAGTGCTGAATATCCACGTCATTGAGATCAGAACCTGGATATCCCCCTCATAGTAATAATTGCACATATACATGCCAGAGAGTATCAATTCCTCTAGTGTTTGTCCAATGAGCTGTGTTCCGCAAGTCAGCAAGTAAAACTTACCTGCTCCCATATACTTGAGTGCTATTGCCGCGAGTACCACACAGGCGATGTTAACAGCCAGGAAGATAATAACAAGGAAGATGAGCGTGGTTCTGGATCCTTGATACATGGCATATAATCGAGCGATCATGATGACTTGCAGCATCATTCAGTCGAGTCAATATCACTAAGATTTCGAAGCTCACCGCCCAGCATGGCAGTTATGGCCAAATTTGTCCAATTTATTGCATAGGCCAAAATATCGCCTGAAACACCCAATCAGTGATCACCTCATGTTAGAATCAGACACTCGACTGACACCTGTGTAGTCATTATCTTGAACCAAGGTCAATGGTCAGAATTTCACTCACCCCTACGTATGTGTATTAATTGGATAGGAGGGAGATGGTGGCGAAATACTCACCGTATCTGTCAGCGACACCACTGACATATTTGCTGTATGCTGCTGGTCAGAAGAATCGAATACAGTACAAATGTGACATACGAAGAACATCGGCACTAATCGTCAGAGATAAGCTATAAGCACAACACCAATCTTTCGTCTTGTCACATACACAGAATAGAGTATTCCAATATAGCGTATCTAGAACATTTCAGAGTAAGCACAACAGCCAACCACGCTATAGCAGAACATGGGGTACGAACAACCAAATACAGCACAGTCATGAGAGACCAACGTTGCCTCTGTCGCGAATTCATCGTATTCTCCTGTTTTATGATGAGACTCCGTCACTCACCCAGATCAGTTCAATCTATAACACCATCCTTAGCGAGTTGGCTGCTCTGGCGATAAGGTCGACCTACCTCTTGCCCAATTGTTAGTACTGAACATATCATAAGAATGGCTGCAGTTTCGGAACAACATCCTGCTCACTCCAGTCATATACCATCACGACGCCAGCGGCAACTGCAAAATGCAAATCGTTATTAGATCGAGACATCGTCGATTGATACGACACACCTAACCAATAGCTACTCAAAAATCGCAAATCGATGTACGACCACCAACTGGGATCATTTGAGACGAAGGTCATATTCGAGGGATGGGTGTGAGCGTGTGGGGGATGTTGAGTGTGTTAACGATTTAGTCACGGTGTCCGGCCCGTGCTAGATATACCACCATCGAGCGCTTGTATCGCCAAAATCGGCATGATGGAGATAAAAATTTGACTTGGTTAGGTGAAGTGAGTGTTGCGGTGCAACATCAAGCATAAAGAGAAAACCATTTGCAAAAAAAAAAAAACAGTACACAGATTCGCGGCATATTGATGCTTCAAACAAGGCAACTGTAGCGCAGCTTAGACTCGAAACCAGTCTGACTATATATACGTCAATTTAAGATTGTGAGAATTTTTTGACGTAGTCAGACTGGTCGAACTGGGAGAGATTTGGCAGTTAGTTGAGCATCCGTGCCACGTATTGGCAAGTCAGACCTAACTTGAAGTGCAGGTGATGCATTATTAATTGCTGCAACTGTGCTGCCCTTTCTCCCCACTAACTCGAATGCATCAACTCCATCAGCAAACAATAAATTTAGCCACCTATCATGATAAATGGGTCTTCGAGTCAGACTCTGGCCAATGTTCTGGCAATCGACGCTCAGCGCTCAATTGTCTCCAGGACATTGACATCCTCCTTCCACCTTTCATGCACGACCCTCCTCTATAGCCCAGAAATGCTACCACAGATGTAGCAACTCTAGTCGAATGGGTGGAGATATCCAGCGCCGCGACTCTGATTAAGTACATATATCAAAATACTATAGCTGGCGCCTTACTGATACTTTGTCAGGTGCCCTCGGTGCCTTCTGACATGGAGCCCTGATTCCCACTTCTTACTTTGCCTTTCTGCTCCCTGCTTGGCGCGTCTTCAAGTTATCTAGATGTTGTTCATGCTCGTGATGGCCTGAGACGGTCATTCTCTAACCGTAAGTCTCCTTATTCAACATGTCATACTCAAGACCATTGAATCGTGCTTGACACAGATGATTGTTGTCAATAATATGGCCATTTAACGGTGTTCAACGATGGGTTGGTTCGTGCCAGCGGCATCCGCAACAAAGGCTGACCTGGCGATCTATACCCAATTGCAATAATTCTGACCAGTACTTGCCTAGGAAATTGACATCCCGCTTCCAGATCTGAGGAGCGCACTGCTGCGGTATTCCTCACCTAGAGTCTATGGTAGTGTGTCAGAAAAGATTGCACAGTAATGTAGCTCACAGCTTTCATGAAGTTTTTGGGACTGAATTTCAGCTCTGCCAATACTCAGTCACTATGATTTTGTGCTTTACTCTGACGGTTGCTTATCAGGATGGGCTCCAACAGATTGTTGCAGGGATGCAAACCTGACGATATGATACCGCGACTCCAATCAATGTGTGTATGTATGCAATTGTTAGAAATGGCTGATTAATAGTTTGAGACCTTCTGACTTGAAGCTCCGAGTTCGTGCGATTGGGCGACTTCGTTAATTTTCGTTCGTTTTGGCCCACGTGGGTGGAGCGTCTCGGGCTATCGGCCGTCTAGGCTGCACGCTTCGCAAACACTCCAGCTTCATCTGTATGCTCAGACTGCAGAACTCTGCAAACGTGTAGAGTCAGCTGTCCGGGCAATCTATAACGAGTCTCGTTGTATTTCAATACCGAATATGATGGACTGCGTTGGTTGCTGGACGTTTCGGATAAGTCACTTGGTGCAAATGTGGGCGGGCAGTTCACTGACTTCCAGCAGTGATACGACAAGAAATGGGTTTATATACATAAATATAACCTTAAATATACTTCAAGACACCATATGTTTAATAAATACTATGATGGATCCTGGACCAAATTTCTCCTCCCTGCCAAACGCTCGGCAAACATTCCCTACACAGTACTGCTAGTTAGTACACGTATACGCTCCTGGAAGACAATCGAATTCATGCTAGTTTCTGCGTCAGAGTTCGCAGCGAGTTTTGCGTGATATTCTCGAACGCTAAGGATGAGACGTGGTCCGAGCACAAACATCTGCATGACCATTAAAATCACACGAGCACCATCAAATGTCAGATATCCAATAGACGTTGAATTCTACAGAAATGATGAGCCGTGAGTATAAGCTGACATCAGCGACAGGTCTGCGCACCAGGAGCACTGGAGAAAGAAGAATAAGCAGGAGGCAAGAGACACCGACAACGCTAGCTCGTGCGAAATTTGAGCAGAAGAAGACAATATTCTCGATTACAGGCTCACCTCGCAAAATACAGCACATGAGATTGTATCAGCACTCTGAAACAGTCCCCGATAGTGAATCCTGTCGATGGGCCGAGGCGTTGCAGCTCACGGAAGTGTATCACTGCAATTTGGACTGAAAGACACAGTGCGAGGACCTCCCAAACAATGATGAACACCCAGGTCATTGAAAATAGAAGCGAGATATCCCCCTCATAGCTATAGCTGCACATATGGATGTTAGAGAGTATGCTCTCCTCTGATGATTGTCCAATGAGCTGTGTTCTGCAAGTCAGGAAGCAAAACTTACCGGCTACAGTATACTTGACTCCAATTGCCACGAGTACTCCACAGGCGATGTTAACACCCAGGAAGATGATAACAAGGAAGATAAGCATGGTTCTGGATCTTTGATACATGGCATGTAACCGCGCAATCATGATGACTTGCATCACGTTTCAGTCGAGTCAATAATAACATTGAGGTATTGCAGCTCACCCCCCAGCATGGCAGTTATGACCGCATTTATCCCGTTTATCCAGTAGTTCACCATAGTGCCTAGAACCTTCAATCAGTGATCGCCTTGTACTAGAATCAAACACTCCACTCACACCTGTATAGTCATCAAGTAGAACCAAGATCAATGATCGAATTTCACCCACCCCTACATATCAGTGTATTAATTGGATACGAAAGAGATGTTGCGAAATACTCACTGCATCTGTCAGTGAGACCAATGGCACAAATGCTGTGTGCCGCTGGTCAGATATATCAAACATAGTGCATATGAGGCATACGTAGAGCATTGACACTAATTGTCAGAGATGAACTATTAACACAACGACAATTCTTGGCCTCGAGACATACACAGGAAATAGGATTCCAATATAACGTATCTAGAACATTTTCAGAGTCAGCACAACTCGCCAACTACACTATAATAAAATATGAGACACAAACAATGAGGTACAGCACAGTCATGAGAGACCAACGTTGCCTCTGGCGCGAACTTGCTGTATTTTTCTGTTTTTCTGACAAGGCTCCATCACTCACCCAGATCAATTCAATCTATAAACCATTCTTAGTGACTTGGCTGCCCCAGCGACAAGGTCAAGCTACCTCTTGCCCAAGTGTTAATACTGGAGATATCATAAGAATGATAGCAGTTTCAGAACAACGTTCTGCTCACCCCAATCATATACCACCACGACGCCGGCGGCAACTGCAAAATGCAAAATGCAAGTCGATGTTAGACTGAGACATCACCGAGTCACCGACTGATACGACGAACCTATCCAATAGCTGTAAACAATATCTACATTGATAGATGGCCACCAACTGGGATCATTTGAGACAAAGGTCATATTCGAGGGATGGGTGTGAGCGTGTGGGGGATGTTGAAGATGTATAACGACCTAGTGACGGTACCCGTGCTAGATATACCACCGTCCAGCGCCTTTATCGCCAGAATCTGCATTATGGAGATAAATATCTGATCCCACCTCAAGACCCAGGAAGTACTGCAGTGCAAGCAAAAAGAAGCCCTAGATTAATCAAAGTAGATTTGAATTTGAATTTGAATTTGCACACCAATACGCATGCGACCACTTGAACACCAGGAAAGTTTCAGTCGTTGGTGATGTCGGAAACTCGTCTCAACGTGACTTTCGGGGTGTTCTCTTGCAAGCTTGCAAAAATGAGCAGTCCTGTATTAAAGCATGTAGTTATCAATATAACATAGTTCTAAGTGAGACGCAATCAAAACAAGTATGCGCACTCTCTTTAGCCATGCTTGACGAGCCCGAGGGCATAACAGTTTCTCCGATTGCTCCTGTGCAACAAGGACCATTCTAGCACAGGATAAGTGAGACAAGATACTACTAGGGTGAGTCTAGACAGAGGAAATACATTATGATATCACTCACTTGATCCGTCGCCTCGCACGCTCAATTGAATGGTGGCCATGCCATCATATCCATAGAAATCTGGCACAAGGAAAATGCTGCGCCACTGCTGCGACTGCTGCGGTAGTTGCCGCGATGACACACTACTACTACAACTTGCTTATTGCTGACCACATGGCACATGCTCTGGACTCTGCGTCAATTCACCAACCGAAGTATGTATTACAATTAGAGTCTGCAATACGATGCGTACAATGACCATTTTTGACGTTGTCGGATTGTAAATATTAACTTCATAAATGTTGACTAGTGTCACAGCATCTTCAAGTTGTCGCGGGCGTGTCGCAGTCGTCGCGGTCACAATGTCGCAGCACTGCCCATATATGGAAAGATGATGACCGCGACGACCGCGACGCCCGCGACATATCTCACATCATTCAGTGTCCCTTCATCCTCAAGATTATGCAGTATTAACTAGTACTACTAGCAAGATGTTCAATCTTGTGGGTCCATGTCTTCCAATCTTCGGCATGCGAGGCTGACAAGAAGGATGGAACGACAAGGCTCAAATCTGCAACACAGGACCTCATCAGCCTTCCTCGCCTCGAGAATATCCATCATTCGCCTGTTGGACTTCATCTACAGCAACAGGGAAGAAAACTATCGTTAACTATCCATCCTCATCCAACCTCAGTGATTCGCACAACCCGGCAATCTTCCTTAGAACCAGCCACTATCAACTCAACTCTGTCATCTAGCACAACTCTACATGTCGAGGTGCAATCAAGTATTGCGGTGATTAAACTGCAGTTCAACAAGCACAAGTCGCCCGTCGGATATTCGATAACATTAAAGAAGCACGAGAGACTGTAGCGTAATGGTTAGGCTGCGCGCCATTTGCTCACGCACTCAGCATCATGCTCGCATGCAACAAGCGCAGCACATTAGAGGCGGATCCTGGCTACCCTGGAGATGGTACCACAGACGCCCAGGAGGAATTTATTCTCGATGCCGCATGGACGACACTTTTGGAGCAGACCGGCAGAAGCACAGATATGATTCACACTGATGTTGACCTGGAATGTCTGTTGGTCTTCGAACAGCGTCTGTTCGAGAAGTCGGCTCAGTTAGGTTCTGCAGGAAACTATCAGCGGGGCCTGGATGCTGGGCTTCCATCTTACTGGAATTACAATGACCGCAACAAAGGAAATGCTGATTATGATGAAAATGAGCTTGAGGTGTCGTGTTTGTTTGTTAACTTTCTAAACGGTTCTAGCTGACAATCCCATTAGCGCGGGCCAGATTTCGGTGACAGCGAAAATGTGGCTGCAAGCACAAACGAGGTTCTGAATTCTAGTAGCCAACACGCGCCACGACCTCGAAAGCGAGAGCAACCAAAATTCCATGCCAGTAGTGGGAAACCTAAGAAACGAAGAAAGGTGACACAGAATCATGATGCGGTTTAAAGTGATGGCCGCGACTGTGCAGTCACTCAATGATAAGAGAGTAAAATCACTTTGTAACTCGATTAGATTTCAATGTGACAGACCATTTGACTCGTTCGGAAGATACTGAGAGGTCCAAGTAGCTAGCAGCTTGTGTAGACCAGTTGATATGCATGGTTTGAGAGCGCCGCAGCAGTCGCAGCAGTGGCGCAGCATTTTCACGATGCCCGAATTGCACTATATCAGATGCAAAAGTAAACGTTAACGTTCCTGTACCCTAGCTATAGAAAAGCGTACAGGTCCAGATTGTCATAGTGTCTTGACTAGCTTGATCCGTTTCATCACCCGCCTCTTGCGTCAGGCCCCCGGAAGCTCCTGCAAAGGTACACCCGCCTGACGAGCTGAAAACGGCCTCAAAAATGCGAGGATTTTGGCCTTAAAAATGCATTTTCGGGCAGAGGTAATCACGTGACGTGATGGTTTGTGACACGCTGCTCGCCGTTGACGACGGCAGCGACAGAGAGCGACAGAGGCATGGTATATACAGCGTCTGAATGTAATCAGTGTACTACTATATTCCAATACTACTACTTCTCCGTCATTTGTGCTCCTCTCACTGGAATCTTGATGGTAGGCGGCAATTTCAGAATGACACGTTTGACAGACAGTCGAGAGAGTTGCCCAGCGAGCACCCGCTTCAGTGGACAAGGTGAGATGACTGTGGAGCTGCTGTGCGAATGGATTGCCATTGAGGTGGTAAATGAGTTGCTGTCCAGGTGCATGAGTGTGGAGCCCAAATGTCTTGAGAGTGCGCGAGAACAGTAGTAGGCTGGTGTCATCCAAGTTCAAGGGATTCGAGTTGTTGTTGTTGTCATATGCATCAAGTTGCTTTCAGAAACAATGACACATTCAGAACGTTAAAGTGTAATGTGAAAAATATGGTCACTTACAATGTCAGAGTCGAGTGCACGATAAACACGAAGTGAGAGATAGGATAGTTCGGCAGAATTTGACAAGGAGGGCACAGATCCATGCCGATTTTTTCCCTTCTTGTAAAGGTCGAGCACCTCACCGATGCTTGAGTCGGCACAATTCGGAAAAGGTTCACCATGTATCCTATAAACCTGCCCTGAAGGAGCCTGAAGGCCGTAGAAAATGCAAAAGCCGGATAGGCCTTTGCGCGATCACGCCTCAAAAATGCCAAATCCGGGCA
The DNA here is from genome assembly GCA_016628085.1 of Suillus occidentalis. Taxonomy (NCBI): domain Eukaryota; kingdom Fungi; phylum Basidiomycota; class Agaricomycetes; order Boletales; family Suillaceae; genus Suillus; species Suillus occidentalis. The sequence goes on from JABBWB010000098.1 coordinate 86,679, forward strand.
GAGATTTTGTGAAATTTTGCCCTCAAAAATCCTATTTTGCGGGTGTACCTTTGCAGGAGCTTCCGGGGGCCTCTTGCGTCCGAGTCTGACTAAAATTTCTCCGTCCGCACGATCGGTCCGGGTACCCTAGTATTTAAAAATTTGTCAGCATCGAGGGACGGTCTTGGTAGGAGGAATCTTACACCATCATCCTTGCAATAGGCTACTACCCAGTTGCGGAAACCCGTTGACGTTCATATCCTCTAGTCCATCCCACACATCTAATCATTTTCAAACACGATCATCCTCCCTCACCAAATCCAACATCAAACAACCGCTCCCTAACCCTATTCACGGTGCACCGCTCTCAATCATCGTCACCGTCACGATACCAACACTTTAACCGACCATTCAACATATTCAAATCTGTTTATACACCCCATGTAAGCAATTCGCGTGTACCTTTTGCCAGCACACTGGCGTGACTCTAGTCTATAACTCAATTTCATTTGTAGATACATATCTGAATGGACTTGCAATACGACCTCTTGCGATAAATGCCCGCACACAAAACACCCAGGCCGATCTGCGTGCTCCAATATGGGAGCTTGCATCTGGCACTCGCGTTGGAAACGGCTAGAATGTCAGTTTTTTTTGCCAGTCGTAAGTGATTTGTATCTTGACCTTACACCACTACTCTGAGTCGGCGCCATACTCTAAGAACTGAACGTCGACGATACCGCCTGCGAACACCGCTTGCGCGCCTGTATGTGGCCACTGTCTTTAAAGTTCCCTCACAACGCCATTGCGACTTTTATATTTCGTAAGTACTTGCTTTCGTACTCTCGTCCTTCTCACTTCACTTTATCTCGTACCTGCTCTCTTTCATTGCAATTGGACTCCAAGTAATGTACGTCCTTTCTGCCCTTTTTTGTGGGGATTGAACGCCACTCCCGCGAGGTTATGTATAATGTTGTGTCTGAATCGCTCCCTGTGTGGTAGTATCGCTGTTTATGTCTATCATTCACGTGTCTTCGAGTCCTGGGCATTCCTATTTCCCTTATCTTCAAAATTTTCTCTAGACCTACACGAGGATGATCAGCTCATCAATCAATCAAACCGTGTAATTTGCCGTAGTGCGACTCTGATCAAGTACATCTGTCAGCATACCGTGGTTGGCGCCTTATTGATACTTGCTTCCTTCTGATTTGAAGCCCCAATTCTCACTTCTAACATTGCTTTTCCTGATCGGCGCATCTTATCCGGACGTCATGTACGTTCGTGATAGAGGTACTAATTGCTTGACACCAACAATTGTTGTCGATGAGATGATCATTTGACAGTGATCAATCGATCAGTGATTGGTCAGTTCGTGCCAACAATCCGCAACAAAAGCTGACCTGGCGAACTATGCTCAATCGCATGAACCCTTACCAGTAGTTGCCTAGAACATCGACATCCTGCTTCCAAATTCAAAGAGCATACTGCTGAGGTATTTCCCATCTAGAACCCACGCCAGCATATCAGAAGACCGCATAGTATATGTGGCTTGCAGTTTTCATAAAGTTTTGGCAGTTGAATATCAGCCCTTCCGATACTCAGTCACTGAAACTTCATGATGAGCTCGGTGATTCAATGTAGGAACCTAGTTCACGAATCTTCACCGAATCATCAGTAGTGTTTCTTCGGTGTTCTACTCTGATGGTCATGCTAGCCAGACAGAATTCAACAATTCATTTCAAGGAGCTGACAGATCATTTGCAGTCGCGTAGGCGACATGCTACTCTGATCGACGTATGTAAACTATAATGATAAATTTTCGCCTTGCTGATACTTTGGCAGGTGCGCTTGGTGCCCCGATTCTCTTTCTCTACCCCCCACTCGGTGTGCCTCATCTCCATGCCATGTACATTTGCGATGGAGGCATATCCCTGAGCAGCGGCAAGTCTCTTGTTCAACCCTCGTGCTATTTGCAATTGTCAATATCGTAGAATCATACTCGGAGTCTTGAACAAACATCGATTAGCGATATCTATGCCAATGACACCCGCAACTCACAAGAACTGACATGATGATCTGACGCAACGTCCAATCGTCATCATCCAGCCAGTGATCACCTAATAATTTAATTAGACACCAGATAATTCGAATAGAAACCACCACAAATCCTCGGACAAACCTCTCCCCCCTCAACTCAGAACACCCATCAAGCAATTCACATGTACGCGCTCCTGGTGAGTCACTGAGTCGGCACCCACGAAATTAGCACAAAGAGTCCATCAGCCACTGAAACACCTCCCAGGCACGCCCATGCATTAAGTTCTAAACCAAACTCCATTGTCGCTGAGGTCTGGAGAGAACTGGCTCGGTCTAGATAATCCAAGTGTCAACAAAATCGGGCATATCGATCTCAGATCCTCGACATAGTTTCATTGTACTGCCATCGTTCGTGTCGTCGCCCATCTCCTCTGCTAAATCATCATTGTCATCTTTACTGTAAGCCTAGTATCTAACCCTCATCCAATTCTTCTGATCTATCGCATGCTTCCATTCAGTGCGGGGTTGGAAGCACTTTGTACATCACGCGCACACGCCATATCCATAATCGAATACATAAGCTTCGTACTCAGCCTTCCATCCATAAAAGACATTTTCCTGTCATCGATACACTGCGCGTCTCTATCTATACCTCGAACCATCATAATTTACGGAACCAGACCCTCCCCACAATCGTCCAGGATCCTGTGTTGATTCGTTTGATATATCACCGGTCACGTCCTCCTATGATTGGTTATTACATGGCCCACATGGGAGACTCATCACTTATGTCCCTGCAAAGTATCTCCCCATCTTCCCCGTTTTCCACCTTCTAACGGACATCGATCATCTACTAGGATTCCATGGCGTTTACGACGATGCACTCCCATCGACACTATTGACGTGCTCACCGTGCGTTCAAGTAGTTCGTGTCATCGTCCATCCCTCTGCTAAATGATTATTCTACGATGGCATTGACATCACCAAAACTTTGGTCAAAGGCTTATCTATCCATCTCGGCATCATTCAGTGCTTCTGATCGCATCTGGTTGGTATACATAAACGTCGCCTTCAATATACTTCGAAATACCATATGTTGAATAGAAACCACGACAGATCTTTCTCCTCCCTGCAGAACGCTCGGCAATCATTTTCCTACACAGTACTGCTAGTTGATATATGTACATGCTCCTGGAAGACAATCGAATTCATGCTAGTTTCTGCGTCGGTGTCGGCAACGAGTTTGGCGTGATATTCTCGAATGCTAAGGACGAGGCGTGGTCCCAACACAAACATCTGCACGACAATTAAAACATTAATAGTACCGCTAAGTACCATACTTCCAGTAGACTCAGGATTCTACAGAAATGATGAGCCGTGAGTATAAGCAAATGCCAGCGACAGGTCAGCGTACCAAGAACGCTGGAGACAGGGCAGTGAACTGGAAGCAAGAGGCAACAGCAAAGCTAGCACATGCAGAATTTGAGCAGAAGAAAATAAGCACATTCTCAATTACAAGCTCACCTCGCAAAATAAAGCACGTGAGATTTTACCAGCATTCTGAAACAGTCCCCAATAGTCGATCCTGTCGATGTGCCGAGGCGTCGCAGGTCACGGAAGTGTTTCACAGCAATCCAGGCCGAAAGACACAGTGCGAGGACCTCCCAAACAGTGTTGAGCATCCAAACCATTAAGATCAGAAGCACAACATCCCCCTCAAAGTCATAATTGCACATATGCATGCCAGAGAGTATCAGCTCCTCTGGTATTTGTCCAATGAGTTGTGTTCTGCAAGTCAGCAAGTAAAACTTACCTGCTACAATGAACTTGAGTAATATTGCCGCGAGTACCACAGAACCGATGTTGACAACCAGAAAGATGATAACAAGGAAGATAAGCATGGTTCTGGATCCTTGATACATGGCATGCAACCGAGCAATCATGATGACTTGCAGCATCTTTCAGTCGAGTCAAAACTACTGAGAATTTGCAGCTCACCGCCCAGCATAGCAGTTATGACCACATTTGTCCAGTTTGTTGCGTAGGACAGTATATTGCCTGAAACACCCAATCAGTGATTACCTCGGACTAGAATCAGACACTCGACTCACACCTGTATAGTCATTATGCTGAACCAAAGTCAATGGACACAATTCCACTCACCCCTACGTATGTCACACATCAATCGGATAGGAGGGAGATAGTTGCAGAATACTCACTGCATCTGTCAGCGAGACCGATGTCACAGATTCTGTGTGCTTCTGGTCAGAAGAATCGAACACAATGGATGTGAGACATGCCCAGAACAGTGGCACTAATCATCAGAGATGAGCTATTAGCATAACACCAATTTTTGGCCTCGATACATACACAGCAAATGGTATTCCACTATAGCGTATCTAGAACATTTTGGAGTCAGCACGACAGCCAACCATGCTATGGCATAATTTGAGGTACGAACAACTAAATACAGCACAGTCATGAGAGACCAACGTTGCCTCTGTCGCGAATTCATCGTATTCTCCTGTTGTGATGATGAGACTCCGTCACTCACCCAGATCAGTTCAATCTATAACGCCATTCTTAGCAAGTTGGCTGCTCCGGAAATAGGTCCAACCTACCTCTTGTCCAATTGTCAATACTGGAGATATCATAAGAATGGCAGCAGGTTCAGAACAACGTCCTGCTCACCCCAGTCATATACGACCACGACGCCGGCGGCAACTGCAAGATGCGGCAAGTCATTGTTACTAGATCGACACATCACCAATTGATACGACAAACCTAACCAATAGCTACTCAAAAATCGCAAATCGATGTACGGCCACCAACTGGGATCATTTGAGACGAAGGTCATATTCGAGGGATGGGTGTGAGCGTGTGGGGGATGTTGAGTGTGTTAACGATTTAGCCACGGTGTCCGTGCTATATATAACATCATCGAGCGCTTGTATCGCCAAAATCGGCATGATGGAGATAGATATTTGACTTGATTAGGTGAAGTGAGTACTAGTGTTGCGGTGCGACACCAAGCCGAATTCAAGCTTCAAGCATATGCATAAAGAGGAAACCATAATATTTGCAAACTTGAAGTAGATTTCAATTTTACATAATTTACGGTACACACTAGACTCGTAACCAGTCTGACTATGCGTCAATTTGAGACTACACCACTCGATCATCCGTGGTAGTATACGCCAGGCTGGTCACGAGCCTAAGTAGTATACACTGGGTTCGTGGCATATTGATGCATCATTGCAGCAAGTGTACTGCCCCTTCTCCCCACTAACTTGAATGCATCAGCTCCATCAGCAAATCAATGAATTTAGCCACCTATCATGATAAATGGGTCTCCGAGTCAGAGTGACCAATGTTCTGGCGATCGACGCTCACTGATTGTCTCCAGGACATTGACACGCTCCTTCTATCTTTCATGCACGACCCTCTCCTATAGCCCAGACGATGGTGATAGTGCACAGGCGTTCTCGCTGGTCTTGGCGCAGCATCAGCCATCTGGTGTTTTACGACTCGCTCAGGTCGCTTTTCATTTTCTTTTAGGCACATGAGAGACATGTCAGAATATCATGGTCGGCACTTTACTGATACTTTCATAGGTGCGCTCAGACTGGTGACCTACATAGCTGAGCTCAGACGCGCTAATTTACCGGTTCCCTCGCTTTTCACTCAGAGGACAACACCGTGAAGCCGCAAGCCACCCCGCAGAGTCATGATGTAATCAGCCATCTCGATATTTACGAATCACGATTGCTTCCTCGTGCTCACACAGGCGATGGACGTGGTTGCGTAGATTTTGGGTGATCATCGATTATCTGTTGGCACCATAGCTACTCAGATCGAGATGAATAGGTGGGTATATAGATCTCACTCACCCCTGCATGAGTGTTTTCATTAAATAGGAATGAGATGGTTGCGGAATACTTAGACTCAATGCATCTGTCAGCGAGACCAATGGCATATATGCTGTGTGCCGCCGGTCAGAATAATAAAACATAGTGCATAATATGAGACATACGCAGAATGTTGACACTAATTGTCGGAGATGGGCTATTAGCACAACAATTTTTGGCCTCGATACATACGCATAATAAGGTATTCCAATATAGCGTATCTAGAACATTTTGGAGTCAGCACAACTCGCCAACCACGCTATAGCATGACATGAGGTACGAACAACCAGATACAGCACAGTCATGAGAGACCAACGTTGCCTCTGTCGCGAATTCATCGTATTCTCCTGTTGTTATGATGAGACTCCGTCACTCACCCAGACAGTTCAATCCATAACGCCATTCTTAGCGATTTGGCTGCTCTGGCGATAAGGTCGACCTACCTCTTGTTCAATTGTTAATACTGGACATATCATAAGAATGGCAGCAAGTTCAGAACAACGTCCTACTCACCTCAATCCTATACCACCACGAAAGCTGTGGCAGCTGAAAAATGCAAGTCAATGTAAAGACATCACCAACTGATACGACAAACCTATCCAATAGCTTACAACAATATTCGCATTGATGAACGGCCACCAACTGGGATCATTTGAGACTACGGTCATATTCGAGGGATAGAGTGAGCGAGTGGGAATATTGGGGCTGTATAACGATCTAGCATCCACGCTAGTAGATATACCACCGTCTAGCGCGCTTGTATCGCCTGAATCGGCATGGTGGAGATGGATATTTGATGGCGTCTTAATGCGTGAAGTAAGCACGGCTGTGCGACATCGGGCAAAATGAGGAGGCCGATTAGTACATTCAAACTTAAATTTGCAAACCACCAATATGCATGCGAACACCAGGAAGTTTCAGTCTTGGTGATGTAGGGATGACTCGTTTTCAACGCGATTCTCGGGTGTCCTTGTTGCAAGCTTACAACAATGAGCAGTCTTGCGTTAGTAAATCATGTAATCACCAAGTTCAGCCCAATGGATACAGTCTTTGATGAGTTGTTTGCGGAGCAACACTACCTGGAAGCATTGCGCGATCGCACCGCCAAGAACTTACCGAATTAATGATGCATACGGGATCATTCGGGGTTGGCCTGCAAACAGGACTTCAATCCCAAAGGTGACTCGGTGCCTCCAGAGTGGAATTCTGTGTATGATGACGTTTGTGACGACGAACTCCTGAGCATCCCCATCGACAAGTACTGTGGACGTGCTCACCGCGCATTCGGATCAACCGCTCCTTTGCATCTGCGTCACGCGCAGGAAAAGTTGATTAACAATTTTTTTTCGGGCACGCACTGTGATGACGAGGGAGCTGTGAGATAGTAAACTGAGTGAGAAAGGCGAAGAGTTGGATGGAAGTTCATACTTTGCTGTTTATACAAATTGTCTGTCAATATGGTTAGTTCTTGAGATTGGTACGTATCTCTCTGTCTTTGTGCCAGGGACGAACGGCTCCGCTCTGAATCTGCTCCCGGTGGTTGTCGTTTGAGACATGCCGCTGTGCGCTAGGAGGTGCTTGTTCAAACATTCATTCCCGGCTCCGCTAGAGGAGCGAAACATGTTAGTAGATCAGAAGCGCTGCACATTATAGTGAAGTGACAGAATCAGGGATAACGTCGATGTGAGTGACACGAGAACGTAGCTTGCATTTCGCGTTGATTGTCACATTACGCAACCATAAGAGCATGGTCATGTAATTTGTATTAATTAATATTGGTTACAGCAAGTATCGACTCACGGACGAAGTACATCCACTGGTAGACATATTCGATGTTCGTAACACCAGAAATCGGCTTCCAATGTAATTAGTAGTCGACAGGACAGCGAAGACAACCAAAAATATTCTATGCCTCGCTAGCAGCCAGAGCCGCTCGATGCCTTTGTTTGCAAGCAGGTTTTGCATTCAGATGCCTCTTCAAAGCATCAGGACGAGTGAACGGGTGTCTGCAACCCAAGCATGAATATTCGGGAGCGCGATGTCTAAGACACTGCCGGTGGCGTGCAAGGTCAGTGGCACTCTGACAGATCTGCCTGCAGCCGTCGAGTAAGCAGGGAAACAAGGTCTGTTTGGGTGCAGCAGGGCTCCTTCCTTTGACCGACGATGATGGCCCATATTCAGAGTCATCGGTTCTATAATTGGGCACGAAAGTATCGGACGGGGAACATTGCTTGCGAGTTGTGACTTTCCGCTCGTCTCCGAGGTATTTCCGCTTTTTGGTGCTACCCCTGAGCGGAGCTGATGCACTTCGTCTCTTTTTTGCAACCGCAGTCCGGGTGCCAAGAACCCTGACACTGGAAGAAGTTGGAGTACATGAAGGAGGATGATTGATATCATCATGATCTTCATCGCTTTCGGAGGTAGAAGAGGAGGTACAGCTATCCTCAGAATCATCAACCCATGACACGGAACTTAGAGAAGAAGAAGCCGAAAGCATCAGTGAATCCTGTGTGACGCTATGTGGCTGCCATGACATTGTTCCATCTGTCGAGTAACCGCAGTCATCCATCTCGTCATCGGCGTCGGATGGATGTTCGTCACCTGAAGTGACTATTGGTCCGTCGGACGCTGCGCCATCACCTTTCTGACTGTATAAAGATGTAGACGGTGATCCGGGCGCTGGAAAATCCTCATAGTCCGGGGATGGGGTGTAGGGGCGCAATGAGTTAACTTCACTTGGCCTCACAGGCACAACACCGCGTCTTTCCTCGTAAGACGAACGATGGGGGCGATAGCCAGGCCTGTCCCATGTTATTCCCATATCAGAGGGCGAACTTTCCATCACACTAACGAGGTAATGAGGTCTTTTCTGACCAAAACCTTGAGTATGTAGACAATTACGTGAATCCCAGGCACGAGCCACAGCATCGTAAAGCTGCGAAATATAAGCACACCATTTATAAACAGATCATACAGCTTACGTTGTCCGGTGGCTTGAATGATGCCAGCTCTTCATCCATGGTAGCAATGTCGAAGTAGTTCCCAAAAGTGTGATTGTAAGCAGTGCTACACTCGCATGCAGTGACCAAACACGCCGATGAGAATGGAATCATCGTGAATAATGAGAGTTGTTTGAAAACGCAGAGATGTGTGTTAGAGCAAGGAGAACGATATAATTTTATACGTCAGTCTGGGTCATCCGTGGTCATCTAAAGCACTTTGTTACTCGCAACAAAGCACACAATCGACGATTGTTTCCCAATTCGGCCATCGACGACAACATTCGAGGACGCCATGCATGACTTATAATAATCGTTTCAAGCCTTTCATGCTGATCCTGACACGAGAAGCATTAGTAATGCAGAGACATGCACCGCGGCCCAACGAACAAAGGAAGTCACCAAAAAGGTTGCGAAAGGGTCCCTTTCAAATGTGGGAAAAAATTGGAGCAAAGATACTGATGAATGCACTCTTCAAGCTCATCTACCCTGTGTGACGCTTGCATTGTCCAGATCCACCAAACATCCAGTGTCCGCGGGAGTCCTGAACAGATGACTATTTTGCGGATATGAATACGCTTGATGGCAAAAGAAAAGTCCAAGAGTTGGAGAAAATAGCACGTAACGTCATTTTTTTTTCGCTCTGAAGGGACGCATGTTAACGTTGGGCCGGTAGCTCGCATCATGCTGCGCAACGAATGTTTCATTGAGGCTCCCAGCTCTATTTGCGGCCTTTGAAGCTTGGTGTTTTGAATCGTGCCGGTAACGCAGCACTGACTCCCTTTCACTATCAGAGGGGCATGCATCATTATCAAGCAGTTCGACTGCGGAAGAATAGATGAACCTTGTCCCAAGTTGTGCAAACTCATTTATGAGAGGGCAATGAGCGGTGAGCGCGAGAAGTTATGTAGAGTATTAGAGTGAGTTTAAAAGCGACCCGTGAAGTACTCACGAAAATCAACGATTAGGCCGCATCAGTATTAGACGAGATACTACTGCCGACTCCGAGGAGGGAGGATCGTGACGCGTCCCTGCAGTCATTGACATTATGGAGATCTAGCCGAGCATACTCGCTCAGCATACCACGAGGGTCACCTCATAACTAGAAAATCAATCCTGAATAATAGTCCCGATTCATGAATGCATCGCTTCGGTCACTCACCACGTTCAACATTCTGACTCTGAGATAGGTCACGGTAGCATGCTTTTTCACAATTTCGACCGCGAATTAGCTGTGATAGCACCTCTACCGAGTACCCCAGAAGAAGTTAGCAATACCAGGACAAGGATACATGCTTGGCATGCTGCTGATGAGTTCGAACTCTATAGATTTTGCAAAGTCTTGCTAGAGAACTTTCGAGTCTTGACCAAACACGCAAACCAGCAATTAGCCGAATCATTTTCCTCTTCTGTCCAAACGGCGCTACAAGTCAGATGATGGTCCGTGCGCAATCAAGGCAGTATAAAGGTCAACGACTCAAGTATTGTAATTCTTCATACTTACCTTGATGGCACGGGCCTCTTCATGTCTCAGGTTCTTGGGCTGTAGGGACCTTTCATAGCACGGCGACCCTGTCCTCAGAGGGTACCTGCAGTTTGTGTGAGCTTCGGCTCATGCACTGTCTCAATATTTTCCTGTCCCACCACGGCCACTCTGGCTGGGTGGGCCTTATTTTTTGTCGGTTGGGTGTCCTAACCCTAACCCTACTGTGCGTAGTCGGAAATGGCAACTGAATTGATTGCTACCGTGATGCGATTCGATCGTGTCACATTGAATTCAAAATTTGATCCAGCTACTTGCTCAGATACTCTCAGCACCACGAGGTAGAAACCATACTGTCAGATGATTACATTCTTACTAAACATGCACAGAGTTCTGCTAGCCATCAAGTTGAAGTCTGAACTCATGGTTACGCCGTCAATCAAATATTCTGTCAACAGTCTTAGTGAATCAACGGATTATCGATCACCCGCGACCTAACACGCAAGCATACACCTATCGCCTCTAAGCATGATCTAGGAACACGGAGCCAAAAGATCCTGGAGTTGCGTTACGACGATCTCCCCGAGGCTAATGTAGTGTCAAGCTCGGTGATCGCCTCTTCTTCATACAGCCAGCGAGGCGAGCGCAAAATGATGAGTCCATGCGGTACGAGCGTGGATTGCTCCTGTCAACCTTATGTTTATTGATAACCGACGTACAGTGGCAGGTGGTGGGCTGTGGCGGGGTGAGTGCGCCTGTTAATGTTGTCCTGGACTAACTCAAAAAATATCATTAATACAGCCGACGGTAGACGATTGCGGCAAGCTGGTACAAGTCCATCCAAAAAAACAGTTCGCTCAACATCGTTCAAATGCTCTTTATGGATCCATGTGCAAGGCACATGCCGTGTTCAATCACGACCGAGCGCAAATTCTTCCGATCAGTGATTATAGCGCGTCTCGCCAACGCTCAGGAAAAAAAAAGGTTCTAACTCCTGGTCAATCTTGCAGTCTAAAACCCCGTCCAGGAACAACAAACTAAGCTCAATATGCTCGTCATCGCGTCATCGCCTTACGACTCTTCGCTCTTCTCACAGGGTTGTTTGCAATATTGGAAAATTCACCATTGTATCATGATGGCCCTTCGAGCTTTTGATTCCTTGCACCTCGCGACATGCTACTGTACCAACGATGGGTGTGGGTGCGCTCTGAACTTATGGAGAATGCGCACGGACGGTCTTGGCAATAAATTGGCATCGCCTGGTAGCACACCCACAGAAGATTCTCCTGAAAATCCCCTGCTGATCCGAACTATCTTCTTTCTGTTGGGTATTTCCCCATCTCTGCTCTCGCGGCTCCTATCTCCAGGAACACAGAATTGATGCCCCATTGCAGCGACAGAGCATCATAACAAAGCGGTTCAGTCTGGTTAGTGAAGTCAACACCATTATTATTTTTATTCAATATGAAATGGTCTAGTGCCGGGAACTCTCTCGCTATAGTACACTAACGGCACCGATAATCCAAAACGCAGGGCGCTTTTACAAGTATAATTATGGAGCACCAACCTCACTGGCCGCAGACATCCCTGTTAAGTATTCTTTCCCACCAACCCCGAAAAGCCTTAACTGAGGTATCCTCAGCAACGAATCAGCACCAGTAATCAAAGTTTGTTTCTACTGAGCTACTATCTCTGGACAGAGCTGACTGCTGCGCCGCTGAAAGCCGCAGGTTATTGGCTGCAGTCTTGCGTGTCGCACGGCTGACTCTCCATTTGTCAGCATGATGCTCAAGGCTCCGCTTGTGCGATGTATTGACTCAGGCTTACGACAGGCTGACTCAACTTGGCCGCTTATTGCTATTTGGAATCTGGGTTTTCCAAATACCGGGGTTCGACCATCAGCGTCCATGGCTCAGGTCGAATATTCTTATTATAGAAGGCTGTACGCTCTCCTGCAAAAAGCCACGACGTTCTTGCATAGAACGACCCCCCTGCAGCACTATTTTTAAATCCCGATCCAGCGTCAATGGGAGGGGCACAGCGTCCCACAGCGTGCGCACAGCAACGTCGGCCGGTGGCAGTCGACTATCGAATTTCCTCGTGTTCTACGTTCGAAGCAACAATGCAGACCACATGCGGTGCGCCGAGTACGTCTAGAATGGAGAAACACGATATGAACGAGAATGACCCTCGAAAGAACGGCGCGTGGCCAACGCTCTTGCAAGGCACGTTTCAGGGCGCCAAGGAGGTGTTCCATTAAACACCCAAACCGAGAATTACACATCGTACCAAGTCGCCGCTGGTGGTTGCGAGGAGGGAGTCGTTATGGGCTAAAATACACTCTAGTTTGGGAGAATCAGGATGATTGCTTGATGGGGCGTAACAATGGTACAATGATATCCTTCGATCCGTGTAACTTGTCCCACTTTGCTTGTCCTGTGCAACCATCATCATCGATAGCCGCCGGGGATCGATGGCCTAGTCATTAATTGCGGCAAGGTCCGTGTGTTTGACAGGACGACCCCTGATAACCCCAGCTACGCGTAAGAATGGTAGAGAACGCTTCGTTGGTCGATCCCAAGGCCCGTAGGGAACGTGGAAACACTGCCTCACAAAGCATGGGGGATGCATGAAATTGGAACTCGGAAATTGGGTCGCGTGATGGTGCGTGTACACCACAAAGAAATTCCTATTTGGAGTGATATTGTGTCGACCTGATGATATGTGCTCTGATGTTCTCGCGATCGTTGATGAATGAGGCGATGCATCAATACATATTGATCAGGGTGTGCCAAACTGCCGTATACAGGGATTTCATTAAACAAGCCGCTTAGTTGGGTGACAGAACGGGGCTGTGCGTAACGTGCAGCTAGGACAGATATCCCAATTCTGCAGACCGCATTCGCTCGCTCTCCATTCCGACGACCGTGCACGTTTACCTTGTCGAATCGGCAGTAGCGTGTAAACCTACGGCTATCGTGGTATCTGATGGGTTGAAACAAGAGAAAGCAAATATAAGATTGTGTACTGCGGACTCTATAGATGTTTGACGTACCGCGTCAAGTTTGGATGAGCGCTGCGGTAGAAGCATTCAGGAACGATGACGGGGTTCGAGAGCGAGCGCAACTTTCGCGGGTAGCTCGATCAAAAATTGATGGATGTGCGTAAGGGATACATAGTCGATGACAGATTTCATAATGTAGGGCGGTGAGGACCATGCGGTCAGAATACGAGAACGGACAAAAAGGGATTTGGGACAAGGATCGACAGGGAATAAATGAGTTTCCGATGCTATCGTGAAGACGGCGTCGGATGACTGGGAGGGTTGTGCTAGCGGTGCGATGCCTAAGCAGGTGAGAAACCCAAGTTAGGATTAATCTGTCAGAGATTGAAATAAACATTGCAAACTATACGGAGACCCCTAAGGCCTAAATCGCTACCACAAGATAGAGAGTGATGCGATTGTATCGCTAAAGTTGGGAAGTACGTAGCAAGCTTGTCAAGTTGCACATGCTGGATGGTGCCTAATGTGCCAGAGGCATCAAGACTAATCACCGAAGTAGTAGAGGGCGTCTAAGTGTTGTTGATCGGCATCTTGAGAATGTCGAATTGGTGAGATGGAAAACAAGAAGAGTAGCAGCGACGGCAACGCAATGATGATCTTTGAGAGTCAAGCAGATGCGAATACAACCAATCGGGATTTGCCGAACCGAAATATTGATATGATGCGAGAATTCTGGAGAATGGGCCGCCCTTCTCGGTCTTATCTACCCTGTTGAACAATTAAAATCGAATAAATTACGGGATATTTACGGCCGGATCCTCGGCACATGAATGAACCCGACTCACGTTCGGCAAGAACATATCTAGGTATGGGAATTAGTCCGGCCGAATATACATGTTTAGCGGAGGTTAAAAAGACCAGGCACTGCTGATGCAATAATAAATGTAATAGAATTCTCACAAAAGCTCTACGTCCCCCTCTGACAAGCGTCTATATTCTTTCTTATTCCTATCCTCATCCCTCTTCAACTTGTTATTATATTTTGCTGTCTTTTAAACAAGCAATCAGCGTCTTTACTGCACAGCAAATCGGTCATCCCGATCTAACAGCAACTTTGTCTTTCTAACACAATGGCGCTACTTCGTTCAGAATCAAACCAATTTCTCAATGACCTCGATTTTCACTCAAACAGTCCTTCAAACAAGCCTTTGAACCTCGCTGCTAATTCTCCCTTCGAGTCCTACGAGTTCGGCCATCTCTCACCCCCGTTCCCCCATACTCCTTCATACAACGGTTCCTATCAGAACTCGCCCTACTCTGGTCATTCAGAGCTCAGTTATGATCCAGACGGTCCAGAGGCTTTTGGTCTCTTTGATGGAGATGCGAACAATGTCGCTTCTCGTGACGAATATGACCCCTCCGAGTATGATCCACCAAACTCTTCCGGTTTACTCATGTTTCAAGGCGAATATATGCCTGACGTTGATCACAACTCACTTTCCGTGACCCATGCATCTTTCGATAACCGCTCTTCAAATGCCTTCGATCATAGTTCTCCATCCAGCAACGGAGGAGGGGATGAACCACGCAGTCGTGCTTCTTCAGTTTCCTCCAATCCACACATTCCCACGTCATCCCCACGTCTCGATATGGCTCATTCATTCGAAAATCTTCATTTTGAATCCCCCCATTGGCAGCCTCATAAACTACCCGCCGATCGATCCATGTCTCCTCCAAGAAAGCCCCAGTCTCCCCCTCAACTTTTGATCCCTGATTCAAGTCCAGCCGCCCGTTCATTGTTCCCCCAAGATCCCCCAATGATAAACGCTCCAGACGGTGATGGTGGTTTTACTTCCAGTGGTCCTCAATTGCACATTGTTCCTGCTACTCCCATAAGCGGCGGGGGTGCGGCTTCACAAGCGGTCCCTTTTCAATCTACCCTGAAAACTCTCCATCAAGGCAAGTTGACTCCGTGATGGATCTTGCTTATTTTGGGACTCGACTAATTTGCCTTTTATATTTTTGTTTGCGTCTTACGTCCGTACAGGATCAACGCAAAATGCGCCACAGCAACAGGTTGCGACCCCCCCTTGGGATCAGCAACAAATTCAGCATACCGAGGGATCTCAATCACTCGGGGTGTCACAACAGGGTGCACAGCAATTTTCGCACAGCCACGCTTCTCATACACAGGGGCTGTCCAATCTCGGTCCCCATCCAGATCCTACAAATACCAGCTTCCTCTTCCCGGGTACAAACCCCCGCATTCGTAGTAAATCCGATACCTCATCTTCTTTACGTCCAACGTTCTGGGACTCTTCCCTCATGACCCACGAGCAACTCAGAGCACTCAACAGTTCTGCTATCGACGACAACGGCACCGTCAACCTCAGTGACGTCCTTCCGCAGCACCAACATCAATCACAGCATCCATCCAGCGCAAGTGCTAACCAGACATCGTTCAACAACTCCTCTCAGTACAACTTTTGGCACTCCCAACCCTACGTCAAACATGAACTACCTCACTCCTGATGCCATGGCCGCCAACTTGCGCCGATCCAAATCTGACAGCGGCTCGCGCCCAACTCACAACCGCCTCTCACGTTCTGAAGACATCTCCCATTCTTCTCCCCTCCTTTTCCCTCCCTCATCCCACACAGAACTCATCAACCGTCAGTATCTCTACCCCCAAGAGACTGTGCAATCTATTCGCATGCACAACCGCCGGGCATCGTCGGGCTCACGCGGTGGTGGCGGGGATAATGGGAGTTGGAGTGGACTATCATCTAACCGCCCAAGCCCATATCCTAGTCCATCAGCTAGCCCACGTGTGCGTTATGAGGATCTACCCAGCGTCTCTCTCGCTGGACGTCCTCCATCCATGCTTCGTCCAGACCCCACCCAAACTTTGGCAAGCCAGATCTCAGTCACAAAGCAGACTGTGACCAGCGAGCGTACGGCTGGCGCCAGCCACCGGCGCCGCAAGCAAGATGCCAACTTCCTGTGCCCAGTGCCTGGGTGTGGCAGCACGTTTACGAGGAGCTTCAATTTGAAAGGTAATTAAATTTCATATCGGTTCATGGCACTGATATTGACGTCTCTATTTAAGGGCATATGCGTTCACACAATGAAGAGCGGCCATTCCAGTGCAAGTGGCCGGGATGCGGTAAAGGGTTCGCAAGGCAGCATGATTGCAAGCGACATGAACAGCTTCATTCGAACTATCGTCCTTTCACGTGCGATGGCTGCAATAAGACCTTTGCGCGAATGGATGCCCTGAACAGACATTGTAAGTGCTGTGTCTTCTTCGTCCGGTAATGCATTACTTATCGAATTTTCTATAGTGCGTTCTGAGGGCGGTGCTGACTGTCAGCGAATTCTCGATGCTGCAAAACAAGAGCCTGACCGTGGCCCTGTACCCAAGACCGAGGAAAATGGGGGGTGGACTAGCATGAGTGTCATGGTATAATGCTCCTTCTACCCTCACCATCTCGATACGCGGCAGCCCCCCTAATATCTGACTTGATCTGTCTAATTTCTTACATCACGATTGCCTACCATATTCCTGGGACGCTTCTGCGGATTCTGCCTTGACTGAAGATCTTGCTATACTACTCTTGCCTTTTCGTTTTGTCATTTATCATGTTATTGATGCAACTTCGTATGCTAGTCATCGTACCTAAGTATCATTGTAGTGTGTTTGCCCCCGCTCCACCGTTATTATTTGTCCCCCGTGATCCTCATCCTTGTAGCGTAGTCATCTAGATACGGCGGACGTCGGTCTGATCATCATGTCGTATATTTATACAATGGAACTAAAAATTCAACGACCATGACTCGTCCGAGCTCGAATTCATTATGGCGATGAGTATGCTGTGACACCGGAAGACTTGATCTCGCTCGAGCTCCATATTTTTTCATTATAGTGACGTCTACCATGTACAGGCGGCAGATGAGGCTGTACACACCTACTTACCCAAGTTGACTAGCGTCAATCATGAAACACTGCCTCTTGCCCCGATCAAACAGCCTGGCAAAGTTCAAAGTTTCGAACGGACCCTCGGCTTTTACACTGCCCCGACGAAGACGCTACTTGACTCAACCTTCTTCAAAACCCTTCTTCGCAAGATGGAAAACACGCCCATATGGATCCGAGCAAGCTGTGCTACGAGCGCTGCTTTGACTCGTTCTGCACCACGGAGAATTCGAATCCAGCATTACTAGTTTCTGCACAGCCTACATAGATGGGTGGATACGGGATTTGTTACATTGTTTCGAGGCACAATCGCGATCCGTGTGGTGCTTTGTATGTCATACTGGGAAACATTATTTGAATGATTGACCGTCGCGGGACCACCCCCGTCGCAGCATAAAGCCCGCGGCTTCTTGCGGGAGCGTGATTTCTAGAACACAAGGGACAAGGGCTGTGTCCATTGTCAATTGTCAAGACTTGAGGTGGGCTTGGTATGTCAGAATTAAGATATTGGGTATTAAATCGAGTTGGAGCGTCAGTGATTGGAATTAACTACTACTACAGCTGCGCTCATAGTTTGATATGCGCTTGTATCATTGGTCATAGCCTACAATGAACGCGCAGATCGTGAAGCTCCGAGATCGACAGATCTTTGGCTACGGTCACTTGAAACTCTTAGCCTGGCGGCGCCGCAGTAGTGTCCTATGGGACGGAAATGTTAACTCGGTAGCCACTAGGCGCTACGAGCGCGCTGTGAGATTTTTCCCGAACAGCTGGATCCCGTATGTTCTCGGTGAATGACACATCCAGGGTAATGACGTTTCACTGATGAGTCGCACACGACGATCCCTTTCGAAATTCGGTCGTTTTGCTGCTGTGGTTGGCGGGTGGCGATGGGAGGGATATAAGAGATTCTCCGGGCAGGGAGGACAGATTGATGGCGGCATCCTGCCGCAGCCATGACGGAGCCGAATGCTGCCGAGCTGAGATCGGTAGTCAGACATTGTGGGAGGTGGTATTAACACATCCCTGAGAGGTCCTTGGTGTAAATTGACCGGGATCTAGTTTAGCGACGCAAGGTGTGCGAGGGATTCCAAACCCAAGAAATATCGTTGGGGAAGAGATATGACATGAGAATTTTTCAAGTCTGGGTTAATGAACCCCTGAACACCACCGCGATTGAGCTTGAGTATCACTTCCTAGAATAACGGCGTTAAAATTAGTCTTGACAGCTCGCAGAACGAGGTTCACTGACAAAATGCTACTCAGAGGACTGATGATTCACGACCTCGTGATGTGTTCTCCAAAGTATAGTCTCACGAACGACGTTGGTCGACGAGGAGGGCTGTAAACACCTCGAGCAAGAGATCCGACATGAGAAAATCTGGGCTAGAGGGCCTCTGAGTGCTCCCGCGATGATGTAGGTGACATCGGTGTTAAAGATGATTTTCTGCGATGAGTGACGGCGTGCCAAAAGGTGTTGTCAAGATTGACTAGCACATAGAGCTCGGTAGGCTGTTCAGCGCTAGCGTGTGGCGACAGCCACAAGCGCCCGCGATGGTTTTCGAAGAACTTTGTCATTATGTAAATCATGTCAATATCAACTTTTACTGGAGTTATAAAGTCAAGCGGCGGCATGTTGTCGCCATTCTACTGACGTCGGGGCAGCGATAACGAGGTTCTTCCCAGCACATTGATTTGGTGGACAATCTTGACCGCTGTGGTCCCGACTTCGCGAGACATCCACTTATCGAGCAGTTTGAAGTCGAATACCGATCAGATAGGCCCTTTGGCGTCCAGGCCTAATGCCATGGCACTGCGGATCATGGCGGCTTCAAGCTAATCCACCGCATCACGAAGAAGAAGGTACCAGACCACCTGTTTGCTCTCTGGCTAGGCTGCGAACCAACTATGAGCTATTAATGAGCATGTTGGGAAACTCAGATAGCTTGGATGACTAACCGGTACTGACAGCAAAGAAATGATGAGGGGTTGATTGAATTCTGAGCTGGGTCTGAATAATGTACGATGTCAAGTAAGCTTTCGTCGACACTTCGCAGACCGCCGACCCTGTAGTTTGATAACTGTGGTCTAACCAGCGAAAGCACGCGGGAGTCCGTGTTCCAGAAAGGTTTGGCGCACTGACCTGAAATAAATTAGAATATGATCGTCTGTTCTCCGTATTTGACTTACCTGTCAAGCACGGTGTTTGGATGGCTAACAAGAGTCATCTGCGAGATGATTCCGCGCCTGGTTGATCAACTGACTGATTGCGCACGAGCCATACTTGGGTTGCTGGGCACCCGATTTCACGGCAATGACAATTGTATTGATACGGCACCGAGATCCCCGACTGACGTGTCCGCCGTCAACGACAAAGACTCACGATCTGCATATTATGTTTGAAGGAACAACTTCATTGTATCGGTCAAAGGGGCCCGGGGGCTAATGACAATCACTTGACAGCCTATCTGTAACTCACCTTGGTATCTGCAGCATGCGGCCTCAACAACACTAATAATAATAACATTCAGGCCAAGTGAACCAAGTCAAATTCGATCACAATGATAGTTGCCAGTGAGAATTCGATGTGAACCACGAAGTTGGAGGCCGCAGA
Organism: Suillus occidentalis; assembly: GCA_016628085.1. NCBI lineage: Eukaryota > Fungi > Basidiomycota > Agaricomycetes > Boletales > Suillaceae > Suillus > Suillus occidentalis. The sequence continues at coordinate 106,679 of JABBWB010000098.1, forward strand.
CCGCGCCTTCCACGCTGTCAAACTTGGTTCTTGATGTTGGGCTATTGAGGGTGTGGAACAAGAAAATTGAAGTGATTATCGGGGCGTTCCGATTCCTCACGAAGTTCATCAACAGCAAACGAGAAGAACGACGGCTGGTATAGGATCAAAATACTCCCTTCCATGACATGACATCCTATTCATCTTTTCACAACGGGAGCGCGTCCACTTCCGCAATTTTGAATCAAGGACAATTTCCATCATTTAGTGTAGCAGCAGTGCCTCCAAGAACAACAACTTATCAACCACCCATATTCGCATCTTCATCAACTTCAAATCCAACAAACGGTTCACGAGCTTTCAAGGCTCCAGCTCATAAACATGCGCATCATCTGCACTCCATCCCTCCTAGGGAGAAATCTACCCGAACTCTCATAATAGATCATATGTTATGGGTTCATGGCCGAACCCGATTTACCCAGGCCCGTGCTGAGCTCGGAATGACCGACCGAACAGGAGGCCCTTCTTCGCCTAATTACCGTCATCGTGAACGCCCGGAGTCATACGAGGAAGACGATGAAGTTTCAAGTGACGGTGAAGATGGTGAAATGCTCAAAGCTAGAGAGGGTGGTCCAAATCACCCTCATAATGAGGATGAGGACAACCGTCGGCAGAAACAGGACCTGACCCTGGCAAGAACTCTAAGACTCCGTGCAATTGGTCTCGAAAAGGTCGTCACATCAATGCTCGACCAGCCTCCTCCTGTGCACCCAATCCTCGATGACGATCTGAACACACCACCTACATCCCCACAGCGCCCAGAATCACATCAGTCACCTCAGCGTGCGACATCACACCACCCACACACTCTTCCAAATGGCGTTCGTCTACGGTTAGCGTTGGGGACTGTCATCAATGACTTATTTGCGCGTCAGGCGCCTACCTCTCCATACCGACATCATCACCATCCTCCACCAATCATTTTTTCCAGTAATGGCTCAGATCAAGCATCTTCAAATGGCCGAAGTCCAGGCAACTCTCCTGCCATGCAGAAGGCATCGCCAGTATCCGGGAGGGGCAGTAGCATGTCCTCTGTGCAAGGAGTTACTGGTAGCCTTCCCCCGTCAGTCGTCTTGCTTTCGCAAGTATCAGCTGCAGCACTTGCTCAGACATCTCTCTTACCCAGGGGTGACTACCGTACACCCCCGTCTCCAATGCAAGCACCACAAATGGTGCAATCTCGTGTAAGTTCCCAATTCTCAAGTCAAAGTATCTGCTATTGACAATGCTATCTTGCAGAACCGAAGGTCAAAGTTCATGCCCAGTAGTCGCGTGTACGCTATGTACATGCAGGGCGCTGACCCTTCCACCGCTAATTCACCCCCCGGCTTGCGATGTCCACGACATCTTCATACTGGATGCGAAATCTGCGTCGAAGCCAAACATTCTGTCAAAGCACCAGGCGGATCTGGTCGAGCACGCCCACCATCTGCAATGGGCGTCAAACAAGGCTTTGGGGACTGGGAAGGAGGACCAGGCGGCTCTGGTGGAGCTATGGGCGGCAGTGGGGGTGGTATCGCTGGCTGGCAAGATGGCCCCGGTGTGGGATCGGGCTTGGCGCAGCCGGGTGTGAATGGTAGCGTATTGCGCCGAAAGTCGAGGTGGTTCATGGCTGATTCCGAAGGGGAGCAGTGGGGTGCTGGTATTGGGAACACTCGGCTGTCAGAGCTTATTCCGCGCTTTTTGAGGCTCTCTGCCCTTGTTGCAACGGAACTCGGAGAAGAGCTTGGTGATGACGAGTATGAAGGCGACTGGCAGCGAGGTGCAGAGATGTCTGCTCAAATCCCGACGTCACCTCGGCCATCCTCCCGAAGATCTCAAACTACCGAGGCGTCCTCTGCACCTCCTTTACGACCTTCGCGAGAATGGTACATGCTCCTCGCGGGCTTGCTCGCTCGTGCTACCCTGGAGGGTTATCTCACCGGAGGCTGGTGGGGTCTGGAGGCTGTTGAATGCCTTCTATCAGTTGGCTTGGGCATCACTGATGACGGGCTGGGTAGTCTGGGACAAGTCAATTCGCCGGACGATGCAGACTCTGCATTCGAATGGTTTGAACCAGACGACTTGCCCAGTCTCAAAGAAGCGACGAGAATCATGTTTCCTGCATTGCGAGCTGCGCGAAATGGGACACCCATTCGAAGAGAGGGCGCCGAAGCTGAATTTGAAGCCGAAATGGATGAGCGCCTTAGAAGGGTGAGACTTTCGGCCAACATTCCGCTAAATTTCTGACACTCTGTTCAATCCTAGTTCTATACGATACCATCTCTAACGCCGGATCTATCTACCCACATGGAGGATCTGGCATGGCACTACCCTGCTGAGCCTGTTGAAAGGGCAGCACTACGCTTCTGTGAAGCAATTGCAAAGTGGCGTGGTAAACCTGAACTTGAAACCGTGCGTCTTCTTTTGTGTATCTCAGACTTTGTAGCTAATATCGTCTAGTACAAAAAGAAACCGCCAAAAGATGTAGGAGTATCTAGTATGACCATCGAGACTCTCGTACATTCCAATCCAACGAGTCCCACGATCGCAGGGTACTCGGTTCAGCCACCGAGGTCCCAAAGACCTGCCATCGAAAAATACTTCATCGTGCCGCCATCGTACATAGGAAGGAGCAAGCGTAGGAGGTCGCTTGATGTAGCCGAGTCATCTAACAAGAGGGCTCATGGGTGATGGCGCGTTGTGCATGGATTTTTAGCATTTTATATCGTTAGCTTCGTTCGTTTTGCGCTGTATAGTGACAATACTCATCTACAGCTTTGTTGTTTGTACAGTATATTGTTATTCTATTTGCTATGGCTCCACTCAATTTCAGCGCGTGCATGAGGTCATTTTACAGCTCGAATTCAAAATGCCTCTACTCTCGCGCCATAATTATGCGTCATCCAATCAATTCTTTGTTACTACTTTGAAGGATCTACCAGCTCTGTTGGGTATGTAATTCTTCTGAGTTGCTTCCTTTTCTTGTTCACCGATTGGTTATTCTAGACTTTCAAGGTGTTCATATTTGAAGTTGGACGCCATTTCATAACTGAGAGACGCATTCTGGAGCACCACCGTCTTTTGTGGACGGTGTGCATGCATCTTTCTCCATCTTCGACAGCGAATTGAGCCATGTTGCATTCATGCTGGTTTCATTTTTTCCCTATCGTGCTTGCTCTTTTGTGTTATCCGACTTGGGCGAACGATAGGTCAAGAGAAGAAAGGAAAAACGACGGCCTTCTTCTGCCCCCTGACCTCGACTTCCATTGAAATAAATTGTTCGGAATCAAAGACATATCATATGGCCCATTGGTTGACACATAGATTGGGACGAAAAATACGGTTTGTGAAGATCTTGTCAATGGGATATTTGAATAATGCTCTTCACAGGTGCCTCTGCTCATAGTGTTGAGATACTTTGTCGGAAGATGTTGGTTATCAAATCGGAGGAGCTTCTCGATTTTCCATGAATATCTTGGCTTCGATCAATTCCAATCAAGTCTGTTCTTCACAGACATACAAAGGCGATGTGTGAAACATCGAATCTCCAAGACATGCTTTCATATTGGAGTCTACAGCTTGGCAAGGTCCTTCAATGATCCATAGCATGTTGGCTGTTTCACACAAAATGGACGAACGTGAGTATCGTCGCATTTTAGCACCTTCTTCCGCTTGATCAAAACTCTAGTTCCGCAATATCTACACACTCTAAGCACGGATTGTTTGATCCCGCGGAAGCAATCCGCATGCGAGCTTCCATAGTCACCCGCGGAACCATTTATTTGCTTCCATCGCTGATCGGGCAATCGGCGGGAGAAGAACGAATCATACTGTAGCCCGAGCTGTTATCAGGGCCTGGCCCTTTGACAGCTGGATGATGTGATTTCTTGATTGATGTTGTCGTCTGAGACGCTGAACCTATCGTTGGTAAAAATGCGCACACAAGCTGTTGGCACAGCACCGCGGCAAATGTCTGAAACAGGTGTGTTTTTATTTTTTTATACTCTAGTAACTCTACTTGCAACAAGAATACTGATGGTGATGAAACTATTCGCATCGTATCCACCTGATAGGGCGGTTCATCTTGCTGATATTTCTAGTGATCCATATGCCATCCTACAGTGCTTGCCAGCTTTCATGATGGTGATGATCATGTTAGTTGAAGGGCAAAATGAAGTTCAAGCAGATATCAGCCAAGACACTCGAGCTACCGCGGAATGGTAACAGGAAGCTAATCCATGGTCTACCTCGAGGCAACGCACTTATCGCGAAGTCCTGCAATATTGTGTTAATCATGCCACTGGGTGAGAACATCCTTGGTTTGTTACTTATAAGGGGGTGTCTTCGGTGAATTCCGGCCGTTAGATGCCATTTAGAGAAATTAGACTCTATTGTCTTTGATAACATAAAGTAAGTTCCTCCTTTGATGATTTGATGTTGATCTGATACACTTCGATAGGGCGATGACACATGATGAAATAATACATCCAGAACGTTGAACCCTGAACCATGCCCGAACGTTATATTAAGGAGAACGCCGTGAACGTTGCACAGCAACAAGGTGGATTCGGAAGACGGGATTTCAGCTAGAATACACCAACAAGACTCAGGAGCTGTGTTGGAACGAGTATCTCGCCAAGTAGTTTGAATTGCTATGCGTGATGCGTGTCCGAGACGTGAAGAAGCCAAGATGAGTTCGGATGCGAAATTGATGTCATCCCTTGATAAGTAAGTACAAACCAGTGCGATCGTGTACATGGTGGGTTTGAGCTGAACGTGTGCCGCTCTTTTTCACGAGTATTTGCAGCTGCACAAAACCCTTCCCGATTTCGATCACCTAGTCGCAGAAGACAGTAGCACTGGTCCAGCGTGCATCTCGAAATACATATTTAGTTTCTCTTGTGGAAAGTATAAGTGACACGAAGTGTGTAGAATAGAATATGCGTAGTGCCCTATATCGGACATAATTGTAAGTAATATCGTGTCAGGAATTATATCATCAATCTGGCTCTCAAAGAGCCCACAATGCGAGGACTTTCAGGATTCGTGTATGTTCGTTATATCCTATGAGTCGATGAGCACTTGTTCTGATAGACTGGAGTATTGCTCACCATCTTGGTCGGATTTCTCGTTCGGGATAGAGATGCATCAGAATTTGGTCAGTCTTGTACTCCGTCTCTATTTCGGATTGTGAAGGGCGGTGACCTGAATACGGTGCAGACATTTGCGGTCTCCTGTTTTCGGTGCCTCTCGTAACGCGAGGAACTTGCCCGAAATCAGGTCGGCGGTCCCGCTCGTCCGGTATTGTCCTGTCAGACAGGTTCGTCCCTCCCCGTCGCATCCCGAGCTCAGGCCGTCTCTCAGGCCGTCTTGCCTCCGATGTCTTTCGCCTTCTCTGTTCTTCTTCAGCCGATCTACGAGCCATGGTCATTTCTTGCAGATAGTGCTCTGTCTCACGGGCTCGAGTGGATGCGATCTTGTATGTGCCTTCACAGTAGAAACCTCCGGGGACGCCACGACATTGGTAAACACCTTTGACAGTTTGCGGGTTGTTAGCGTAGTGGCAGTCTCGTTGGCTACACTTGTTGTGGAATGGTGATGGCCATCCAGGAGGAAGGGCAGATAGTTTAGGCTTCTTCGTAACTATACCAGTCAGGTTGTTAGTCACTGGGCAAAGAAGTGGACAGCGAGTACTAACAGAAAATCATGACGGGAGTCGTTAGTATTGCTAGTGTACAGAGGAGAAAAATTGAGGGGATAGAGGTAGTAAAGCTAATGCTTATGAGAGCATAGGTTTATACTAGTGGCTCACGGCACCTCGACCCGGACACGCAGTCACTTCGTGTTTGGAGTAGTAAGGACGGAGCGGTGCAAGCTGGTGACTGATGCGGCATGTTTCGTCGATGCTGCTGTTACGTGTCGACCCATCCTGCCAGATCGCCGAAGATGCAAGCCATATGTCGGATCATAGATGATAATTTGAAGTGCCGGGGCCCCATCTTTGCTGGACTAGTGACGATGTGACAACAAGATTGGGCGGCTTGGCGAGCCTCGGGTAAATGACACGTCTCAATGCTAATAGAGTAGTTGAACTTAAGGAGAAAAATGACGGCATCCTTGCCTAAGAAGCGACTTTAATTGGTTAGCACTCACTGAGTACATGTGAGTTTACCTACCCGCGTAAGCTGGTTTAAGCCTTGAACTTGAAGCTTGAAACAGAGGAATCAGAGTTGAAGCAAGCGCTGTTTGTGAGTTGGATAACAAGATGAGTTCTTCCAATCATCGAGCTCCAGCGGATGCATACCAAAAAAGGTCTGTCTCTAGACTCTCACGGTTCTCACCAGGTTCGTGCCTCCGCGTGAGCCGTTAATTGTAGGTAAAATGTGTCATAGGCGTGAATCAGCCATCACGGGTTTGACTACGACCAGGGTAAGCATTCATTCGGACTTCATTCAATGAATCATTCTCTGCTGTTCTGGGAATAAGCTTGAAGTTCGCAGCAGGCCCAAGCGCGTGCGAACTGTACTAACTTGGCTTCAACGAGGCATCCGAAGTGCTCTCAAATTAATTCAAGAGGGCTGTTCAGCACGTTGCCTGTCGCGGCAAAAAACGGAAATGAGCCACTTTGACGAGCCTGATTCGCGTGATGATTGAGGGCAAAATGCATTTTTGACGTTGTCGCTGTCAAATGTGAATGTGTTTGCGAGCTGACCTGTCACGTGTTTCCTTCAAGGCTGTTGTTTGGCAAAAGCTTCTGAAATAAACAAATCACCTCTTGACCACTACCAAAATAACAAATTTAATGGGTCTTAAGCGACCTGCCGAAGATGATCCCTCACCGGCTGGAAAGGTGGCTAGGGCCAGAATAGAAAACGATGATGCCCTTGCCTTCCCAAGCCTTTCACATCCTGCCTCACATCCACCCGCGTTTCAGCGCCCTAGTCAACTTCTCACGTTTTCGTATTCACCCTCTCGCGTTCTACAATTTGATGACTCTGCATTGCGCTATTTCGTCAATCCACCGCATGGTGCAGATCTAAATCACGGCTACGAGAATTGGACACGGCGCCCGGAAGAACGTGGACGTATCGATGGCTTATTGAGCGCATGGTCACGGTTCAAGAACAGTCTCAATGAGCAAAATCCCGAAATTGGATTGATAAGTTGGAGAGGGGTTATCACCAAGTGAGATGCTGTCCCATTCGCTGTGTGATATTTGTTTACCTGGGGAATGCTTCTGGTGAGGGAGGATATTGACGGCACCTTACGAAGAACGAGATGTTTGGGAGCTCAACGTGATGTGTATCGACGGTACTATGTACTTCGAGGAGCATCTATCAGACGAGAAACTAAAGGAAAAGTGAAGCTTTTATTCTGTTTTTCATTGTGTCTTGCTCACGTTGATAAAGGAGCAACCTAGAACCTCGGCATCGACTTCAGTCTTACTATGGATATTCATTTGAATCGTATTGCACATCGTCAACTCCCAACAAACATGAACCTCATGTCTCTAGCTCCTCCTCTGGTTCCTCGGGCACTGCTGGTTGGGGCGGCGATGTTGATACCAATGTTCAGTGGTGTAGTGTTGTTAAGACTAAGTTGGGTGACACACGGATCATCATTGGTGGAGAAGTAGACTGCGTTCGAGGTATGTGCCTGTTTGTGTCAATAGATAGCGAGACGTTATTTGTTCCAGGAAAATATGCGGGAAATACTGATAACTTCGTGGAACTCAAAACTTCACTATCAATACGTGGCCCACAAGACGAAGCCAAGTTTGAAAAGTAAGTATCATTTGCGTTTCAGACACCTAGGTCCTACACTTACTGAGATTATGTATGCGACAGAAAGCTTTTGAAATTCTATTTCCAGTCATTTCTGCTCGGAGTTCCGGTATGCAAAATCAAACTGAAATAGGACCTTCCTATAAATACACTGCATTACAGGAAATCTTTGTTGGGTTTAGGAAGCCATCAGGATATCTGACGACTACTCAAGTCTTCCAGACTGTGCAGATACCTCGTTTGGTTCGGGGCAAGCCTGGCGCATGGGATCCCAACGTTTGTCTAGCATGGGGAGACCGATTTCTATCTTTCCTCAGGAACACCATCAAAGGAAGCTCGAGGAGTAATGTCTGGCGCATCAAATTCATGTCAAAGACAGGGGTCTCTGCTACGTTGCTAGACGATGTGGGCGTCAGGGACGTCGAAGGAGGGGAAGATCGCGTGGGATTTCTTCCAAGATGGTATTGGGAAGAAATGAGTGGCGCTGTCGCGTACGACCCAGAAGCCAGAGCGCAAACAAGGAGTGAAGGAGAGTCGTCCAAGGTAGGAACAATTGTAGTGCCTTCTGGATGGAAGATATGAGCTAAAATGGGCGTTCATGGGTCATGTGCTCATCTGACCGAAACTCAGCCAGGTTCTCGCGAGACGTCTTTTAGACCCACGTGAACTCCGGTTATCTTGCCGTCAACCAGTTTGTATCCTGTGATCTCATTCCCATGTCGTGCAAGGGACCGATCCTCACCGATCAGACACAACTCACTTCAATCATATGCTTTCTGTACTGAACTGCACACTCCCGACCAGCACAATGTAGATAAGAACGTTGTCGAGATGACTCTCGTTAAACGTGAAGAAATTTTTTCTGTGAATTCTGAACCATTTTTGGACATTTGCGGGTAAAAACAGGTACAAACCGGCGGGTGCGGGTAAATCAGCCCGTGGGAATTCGGATGAATAAGACTAGCGCGTCGTCGCGCGTGCTCCATTCCTTAACGCGCTCCTCGACGTCCCACACAGCGACCAGCTTCCCTCTCTTGGTCATCTGTAACGGCCCATCTTACGAATTAACGGCCAGACGCTCTCACTGTGATATATTGTGCTTTATTCTGTATATAATCACTGGAAACTCCCAGCGACGCGCTCCTTATGGCGACTCCGTCGTCTTCGGTGACCTCAGCGTCTCCGCCAACGACCTACCTACAGCCCTACAGCCCTTCTTCATCAATGGATGTAGATCCAATAGAGAAGGAGGATAGGCTGAAAGCTATCCAGAAAGTCATGGCGAGCACGGAACTTTCGATGGTGAGTTATTTCATTTCAGACTGAGCACTTCGCGGGACGCGTTGGCGGGTGGTCATTCGCGCCAACGATATGAAAGGGTACTCAGCACATCGTCTACTTTATGGTGCTCGTATACCGGATCCCCCGCTGGGATTGTTATGTGTGGGACGCGGTCGTAGTATAATACGAGAATGCTAACATACTCCTGTCTTCCTCTTCTAGGTGACGCGCAATCTTCGCGCCCGTTTGTCGTATGCCTCATACAAGGCTACCCATAATATTCCTCATGTCAAACTGATTGACCTCGAGGCGAAAACCCGTGCCCTGGCTTCTGCCCCACCGCGCCTGATCGGCACTAAACGCAAGGCCACCACCGGCAATAACTATTACAACAACCCCGCCACACAGGGTACAGTTGCTAGGCGTGGAGCAATGGCCCCTCCCGTCGTATCTGCGACTTCTGCTCTACCCGTTTCTCGTTCCCACTATCCCACGACTGTGACAGGTTCCAGTCCCAACGCGACTCAGAGCCTGTTTACCACCCTCCTTGGTCCTCCTCCGTCGAAACAAGCTCGAACCGTTCGCAACTCAACAGACCCTCCTGTCCAGGCAGCCGCTCGCTCGACTGCCGGATCTCGGTCCCGAGGATCGGACCGTGCGTATGCCCTACGCAGCATAGCAGAGAGCACCCGCGCGCAGTCACGTAGCCGCAAGGATGATACCACTCGGTCCAAACCCAAGCGGGCTGACAAGGGCAAGCAAAAGGCGTCCGCGGCGGACTCGGCGGATGTAGAGAGGCAGGCTGTGGCTACTTTGACATCGCTTCTCCAGTCGCGTCCTTCTGCAGCTAGCGTTTCATCTCCGAGGTCCACGCTCTCTACCGCGTCTGATGCGAGCTCATTCCAGTCTTTGTCACAATATGCACAAAGTTCTGCTCGCACAATGACAGCAGCGACTTCGCTGCTGCCATCAGCCGAGTCATCATTTACCATGCCTCGGGCAGCTACTCCACCCCGTAACTCGGGTGACAACATCTATTCAACGCCTCGTGCAGATGACGAGGAGGCAGCCAAACTCATGCTTTATCTACATACGTCACCGTCGCCCGCACGCCCTACAACCACCCGGGACAGGGATACCCAAGATATTGCGGCCTACAGAGCCCTTGGAAGCGGTTCCGCATCTCTCCTTACTAAGGGAAAGATCCTTTTTGCAGGCCAGGAATCTAGAAGCTCGCTGAGATCAGAGCGCAGCTTTACCTCAGAAGCTTTGCCATCTAGCCAAGATAGTACGCAGCCATTGAGCCAGCCATTGCCATTGGATACCACTTCCTCTGGATCTCTTGCGCCTGCGCCATCTTTAGAGCCAACGATAATTCCACCCACCCCAACTTTGGGTGATGAATCCTCATCACTGTTACCGTCTCCACCTTCACCTTCTAGGCGCAGTGATACTTCAAACGGTCATTCGGGTTCGCCATCAAACAGCCTTCACGCCCCACCCACCCCGGGTAATGTCCCATTCAATCTCAATGACTTTATCAATGTATCTCCATCCCCTGCCGTTACGACCGCGCCACGTGCAGCAGTATCTCTCAAATCTGGTCTGAGCGCCAACTTGCGTGCGGACGTCGGTAGAAAGCTTTTTGAAGAAGAGCAGCAGCGGCACCACTACCAAGGCACTCATGGCACCGTCAGCGGTTTCACCGACATCCATCATGATAGAGGCGGCGTCCTCGGTGCCAGTATCGACCTCGCAAGCACTTGATTTATCTTTCCCGTCCTCGTTGATTAACACCTTCACGTCTAACATACTTTCCATGACGCATTCATTTTTCATCAATCATGCGGAATCCCTGTTGTATCAACATGAAGAACAGACTCCCTTGTATCTACCACTCGACCCGGCTGGACGACGGCGCTGCAATCTATTCCACTTGTTGTTGGTTTTTGATATTATCCGCAAGGCATAGACTCATCAGTATTGGGCATCAAGGTTCGAAATTGGGAAATTATCATTTCTATCTATTTTTACAGTCCCCTTTTCCTCATTCACGGTTGGATCACGCCCTTCTGTTCATTTTTGTCTACATTGATTTCTTTTTTGATGTTCACTAGCCCTGCTTGACAAGCTCCATATCACTTTGTGATCCGAGCCAGTCATCCGCCGGATGCACCTATCTATTTCATCGTCGATCTCTCTCCATCTTCTGTTGTTTCTTCTATCCCGTTCATCTGTTCTCATGACTGCCATGGTAATCTATTAACACGGCCAGACCTCTTGTTGTTTGTTTTACCATGTTTCTATCACCATGTGCTAATACTGTCTGCATCGCAATGCATAACGTTTCGTGACTCGTATTACACCATTTCGTACTTTTTAACCAGAAATACCATGCCTACACGTCAATAAAACCTCCTCCTTGGGAGATTGTTGATTTCAGGCGCGTTTGCTATTCGACGTGTGCTGTTGAACCTCTAGAGCGAACGTGTCCGCTCCATCATATCTTGGCTGAAATCGAGTGAGTGTTGGAGCCTCATGCAGAGTCTATCACACCACGTTCATTCAAGTGCTACAGTTAATCTCGCTGCTGTTGAAAATGTGCTGTGGCAACCGTCGTAATGCGGGATTATACAACATATCCACAACGGGCCCCGAGTAAGAGATCTCGTCGTCAAGATAATACATGTACGCAAATGCATGGCCTAGTGTAGATCCACTGATTCATGCATTGCTTACCATCACAGAGCGAGCACGCGAGCTCATCTCAGCTCGGTCGGGCTTCTGGTCGTTCGATTTCAAATTTTGTTTCAATCCCAAAGGTGGCCCGGTACCTCCTTTGTGGTTTGATGCTTTTATGGCCAAATACTTCAAATCTGGCACCGAGGAACTTAGGGCTGTTCAGATTGACACCGTACCGGTGTTCGCTGTGTGCTCTGAACGAGACGAGTCCTTAAACGAGCGTCCCACGCAGGAACAAATGGACATCATGACGAAGTTGATAGGGTATCCACCACAGTGGTGGGTGTGTTGTGATTATGATTGAACGTGAATGGCGGGCTGCAACGAAGTACATCATTGAGCTTCAGGCCTTTATACATTTTTGTGCTGTAGCAGTCACACACCCTAGATCTTAGGTATATCTTATGATATGTACGTACATGACTACTTCATGTGATTAATGTTCGAATGATATTGATGCTTGAAACGCTGGTAGCTTAATCTGTCCCTGGGCCTGATCGCTAATCTCCTGGAAGAAAATCAGAAAATTACGACGCCTCGTTGCAGCTACATATCGTATAGACTCCACGGCGGTGTGGTGGGCTGGCATTATTAGATTATTCAAGAGGATGATAACACTACCCATGAGCGCGGTATCTTTGATTGTTTGAATTCGGTCGCTTTGGAATTTAAAAGATAGTTTATCGGGACGAGTGGCAGCTGTGGCTGGGATGGCTGTAACAGCTGCAGGACAGAACATTGTGGACGCAATGACCGCCGACTCAGAGCTGGCAGTTACATTGCGTAGATAATAAGATGCAACAAATATACATTATACTTTGTTTCATGTAGGAATGATATATCAGCATTGGGGGTAACATGGGATGGCATCATTTTTTGAGGTATTTGCGAGAGCACTGCTTCTTGTGTACATCTTTCCAGTGTGACTTGATAAGATACTCATCAGCAACAAGACTTGCAAAATGACTCAATCATACCTTTTGGTGCTCGGCAGAACAATACCTAAACGACATCCTGTTCAGCATCGTTTCACCCCAGTTTTTTTTTTCCAGAAATGCTTACAAAATGGCTCTGCAACCACTACACGTCTTGAGATCCTGGCCACCAGGCTTTCCACAAGCAGCGCAAGCCGACTGGCTCCTTTTATCTTTCGTGTTGGACGTCGTCTCCTGCCAATATCCGTGGCTCTCGTGGTCCCATTCGCGCTGAATGCTCTGGCCCTTCTTGAGTTTGCCCGTCCTGGAGTCGTGTGCGCTGGGGTTGATTGGCATGGTGAACGCCTTCATGCCCGCCCTGACTGAGTTAGGCGAACCAAGCGCCGCGACGAGTCGCTCATTAGCCTGGCCAATGTCAAAGGCGTCGATGTCGAACAGAGAAGGAGGTTTGCCGAAGCCTTTGTAATTCGGGCAATCAAGAATCTCACGTCTTTTTTTGACCCTGGGGAGATGTTCAGCGCAGAAAGTTAATCAAAGGGAAAACCTACTGCTCGGTGTATGAATCAGTGTCGTAGGCCTTGAGAAAGTTTTCGTATTGGTACGATCCTCTCATATTTTCTGTTACGACAGGTTGACAAGTTGAATATTGTGCACATTGGTAATGTAGCTTACCACCTGGGCACATGCCCTTGCCATCGAGTATTTGGACACGTCCATACGACTCCTCGAGGGGAAAAATTTTCTCGATCTGATCCACGTATAATCAATCTGGTATGGAGCAAGATACTCGACCATACCTCAATCTCGTGGTGCCACTTGTCCCCATAGTCATACAAGTGCGCAAACGTGTCGCCCACTTCCGAAAACAGATGGGCGAGCATATACCTAAATGTCACCAGAGTCAATTCAGAATTTGTAGCATGGTAGGATCATGCTCTTACTTGTCATCCGGAAGGTAATCATATCCAACCTAGAATCAAGGTGTCAGAAGCTCCAAACATACATCTTGGGTTGACGTACCTGGTTGATATGCATTATGTCTGTTGCGTTGGCGTCCTATACATGTAATCAGAGATGGAATATGGTTTAAAAACGACCGAGTTCACCTCAGGACCGAACACAGCGCCATCTCTGAGATCCGTGAACGTGTAGCAGTGGAGGTTTCGTACCCTACACAAAACGATGGCGTCAGTATGCAAATGAAGCCTTAGAATCAGATAAATACCAGTTTAGAACGGGTGAAAGGACCTTGTCCTGGAATACACCTATCTTCATTCCAGCTGAGAGGCGCACTCGGCGCCATACACGAGGGTCGCCATTGGCATCCTGCAAGAACCTTCGAAAAGCATGTCAGCGGAAGAGGCATCATTAATACGAAGAACATACTTCAAGTGTATCTTGATAATAATATCCTTTTTGTCAAGGTCTGCGAGATCGAGTTTGCTTAGCTGCTCGCGCTGCTCGGACAATGACAATTCAGGGAAAGAATGGAACCACTACAAGCGTACCTACCTTACGATCCTTTAGAACTTCCATAAATTGCTTTTCAGGCCAGAGTTTTCCACCACGGTTGTCGTATGAGAATTGATGCGCCATCTGAAAACAAATAAACAAAACGATCAAATCATCCTTGCAAACTCACTGTTCGATACATCATTTGGATTCCATCGACTAGTTTGAAGAAGTCAGGACATAACAAACTCTGATTATTTGCTTACAGTCCCATATATTATCTTCGTGATACTGTACACGTCAATGTAATTGATTCGGGGGCTTGGGGTTGGTAGGCAACGCACATACCGGAAATATACCCCAGGTCTGAATCTGCCCATGAGGTCCCGGTTTCGGCTTGAGTGTGCGAGGATCTTGGAAAGGTAACATATTCAAAACTCTGTTCGTCCACAAAAGAGTTGAACCGCTCACCCTCAAAAAAAGTCTCTGGCATGCCTTCGCCATTGTCTCCAGAGAGAAACTTCACGAATTTGGGTTTTCTTACGGGGCGCGTCGTAGAGCGAGGAGGAATATCCGCACCGGTCAATGAGAGTGTTGAAATAAGTTTTTCGACATCCATGGTTGCTGCTCAATAGACGTAGCATGCAAAATGCATGCGGCATACATGACACCCAAAAAGGCATGTCGCTTACGCCGCCTCGAACGCGTAAACTCTAAAGTATAATTATTAGCTCAGCTCGACACCACCACGTTCAAAGTAGCGCCGACTGTCCCTCCAGTCCTTCAATGCACAACCTGTGCCCCTACTCATCGTTTAGACTTGAACGAAATACTAGCGTTGAACATCATTAATCGTATGATGTAGTCACTCTTAATAAACTAACGGGGATTCCAGGGGGATTCCGAGTCAAAACGAATCGCACAAACAAACAAAGGACAAAGTTCAACAAATAACACGACCAGATAAAAGGATTATCACCAGATCCTGTCCTACCAGTGCACCACCCACCTTGCATCTCCCACTATCAATACTTTCCCTCATACGCTCAAGATGACTAGCAACGGAAAAGACTACTCGTACACTGGTCATGGTACTAATGACCAAGTAAGCGCCCGTTTTGCGAGTTAGGGGCGCTGATTAACGAGGTCACTAGGGCAATCACTACTGCTCGCGCGACTACGGTACCAGCGGTAGTGGGTACCACTATTCCAACACGTGCGTTTTCAACGTTGATAAATGATTATTGACCAGCGGTGCTAATTATATGACAGCAACGGAAGTTATTACTACAGCAACCCGAACGGGTCCAGTTACTACAACAGTGGCACAGGGTACTCGCAGTACACCACTCCCAGCGGAAACACTCATAAATCCAACGGTTCCTCGAAGTGATCCTAGGTGACCATCTATTTTGATATAAAAAATTAGTTTCTGACGCGGTTTATCAGGTTCTTGAACAAATCCTGAATTCCTCGCATGCATTTTTCTTTTTTGTTGTTATTTTGATCGATTTCGTTACTTTGGCAAATGTCAGTGATGGTGAATGCATGCGTATTGATTTTTGCCTGATACGTCGATGGGCCTGTCTGAATACTGCTTGTTGAAGAATCTGGTGTCGTTCTCAGAGCCGAAGCACACTGGCTCCCAGGTGCTATTGGTCAGTTGACGAAGTCCTACAGTATTCTGCCTTGATTGGCAGCCGTGTTATCACTCATAGGCATGGAAACCATACCCCAGTTTAATTTTGATCAAACCTTGCAAGGTGATTCTATCTTCGACTATCAGATCATTCATCAATGTATCACCAGCATGGCCTGCTTCTTAGCTGTACAAGTTGAGACGATGGGAACCTGCGGAAATAATCCCATTCTTTGCCCAATCTCAGCCAGTAGGACCTTTTGGGGGGAAACGCGTCATACCAGGACGCGTCCAGGTCACTATATGCCGGCAAACACGTAAGACAGTGACTCACCATGACTAACTCCGCCACGATAAAAAGCGCGTAGTCCAACCACACTTGCAACTATCCTGAAACGACCATCATTGAACTCCTCAACAAAGTCAACCTACAACTCAGACTCTGACCTCACACGATGTCGAAACGTGGCGAATACACTGTTACCGGGCACGGCACCAACAAGGAGGTAAGTGTTCTTCGGTATGCGTAGGTAACTGACGTGACATTGTTATCCTTAGGGCAATCACTGGTGCACGCGCGATTATGGGAGCGATGGTACCGGTCACCATTACTCTAACAAGTTTGTCTATCTTGCCACGCTGAACAATCCGTTTCTCACCCGTCTTCCTTCAGAGATGGCTCGTTTTACTATCAGAACCCTGACGGGTCCAAATACCACAACAACGGAGCCGGAAAAGCAACTTTCACGACCCCGAATGGCCGTGTCATCGGCCTCCAGAAGTGATTCAGGAGTTTCGGTCGTGTGGTCTTGGGCAAATCTCCATGTGACATAACTTTTGCGGACGAAGTTCCAAAACCCTTGTTTCATTTCATTATGGTCGAGCTGTAGCCTTGTTGAGGACAGATCGACGGCTGGAGTTCATGATTTTCCAGTTAGTGTCAAGGTCGCGGACATCGCGCTTGGCTCCGCGGAGTTCAGAATCTTCAGTTCGATCTGCACTAAATACAGACCCATCCCATATCTTGACATAAACATCATTGAACATCGTGACATGCGTGCAGTGTAACATGTGGAGGGTCCTGAAATGAACAAGCACCTTCTGGTGCACAGTGGCAGCCTATCGAAAACCCTTTCTGAAAGGACTCGGAGCACCTGAGCGCTCATGCATGTACTGTGGTAGCGTGCGCATCCTAAGGAAGATCCAACCCCCAAAGCCCTCTGGGCTTCACGTTTCGTGGACGCTTCATCGCCATTTCTGTGCTCAGACAATGGAACTCCGCAAACGCATTACACAGTCAATTTATACTGTTTGTTTTCGTTGTATTTCAGTATCGGACATGAAGGACTGGGTTGGTTGTTGGACGATCCAAATTGTTTCAGATGGCCACTCAATGCAAGTTTGGACGAGCGGTTCACCGACTTCCAGTAGTGATACAATAAGAACCGGGTCTGTCTACGTCTTGAATATACGATGAAACAGTATAACCAAAATAAATACTATGACGGATCCTCAACCAATATCTCTAAACTGCTAGTTGATATATATATGTATACGCTCCTGGAAAACGATGGAATTCATACTAGTTTCTGTATTGGAGTCGGCAACGAGTTTCGCGTGATATTCTCGAACGCTAAGGATGAGGCGTGGTCCGAGTACAAACATCTGCAAGGGCAATAAAACATAACGAGTACCATCAAATATCATAGCTCCAATAGATTCTGAACCCTACAGGAATGATGAGCCGTTGGTATAAGCAAATGTCAGCGACAGGTCAGCGCACCGAGAGCAATGGAGAGAGAGTAATAAGCTCTAAGCAAGAGACACCAGCAAAGCTAGCACGTGCGGAATTTGAGCAGGAAAAGACAACCACGTTCTCAATTACAAGCTCACCACTGCAAAATAAAGCACATGAGATATTATCAGCGCTCTGAAACAGTCCCCGATCGTCGATCCTGTCGATAGGCCGAGGCGTCGCAGGTCACGGAAGTGTTTCACAGCAATCCAGACTGAAAGACACAGTGCGATGACCTCCCAAACAGTGTCGAGCACCCAAACCATTGAGGCCAGAAGCTTGGTATCCCCCTCGAAGTAATAACTGCACACATGCATATCAAAGAGTAGCAGCTCCTCTGGTTTTTGTCAATGAGCTGTGTCCTGCAAGTCAGTAAGCAAAACTTACCAGTTACAACATACTTGGCGCCTATCGCCAAGAGAAGTCCACAGGAGATGTTGATGCTCAGGAAGATGACAACAAGGAAGATAAGCATGGTTCTGGATCCTTGATACATGGCATGTAACCGAGCAATCATGATGACTTGTATCATCTTTCAGTCAAATCAAGATCACTGAGATTTTGCAGCTCACCACCCAGCATGGCAGTTATGACCACATTTGTCCCATTTATGGCGTAGGACAGAACACTGCCTGAAACACCTAATCAGTAATCACATCGTGCTAGAATAAAACACTTGACTCACACCTGTGTAGTCATTGTGTAAAACCAAGGTTGATGGTCAGAATTTCACTCACCCCTACGTACGTGCATTAATCGGATAGGAGGGAGATGGTTGCAGAATACTCACTGCATCTGTCAGCGAGACAAATGTCACACCTTCTGTGTGCTTTCAGTCAGAAGAATTGAACACAGTGCATATGAGACATACGCAGAAAAGTGGCACTAATCGTCAGAGATAAGCTATTAGCACAACACCAATTTTTGGCCTCAATACATACACAGAATAAGGTATTCCAATATAACGTATCTAGAACATTTTGGAGTTAGCACAACAGCCAACCACGCTATAGTGAAACATGAGGTACGAACAACCAGATACAGCACAGTCATGAGAGACCAGCGTTGCCTCTGTCTCGAATTCATCGTATTCTCCTGTTGTTATGAGGAGGCTCCGTCACGCACCCAGATCAGTTCAATCTATAACGCCATTCTTAGTAAGTTGGCTGCTCCGGCAACAAGGTCAACCTACCTCTTGTCCGGTTGTTAATACTGGAGATATCATAAGAATGGCAGCAGGTTCGGAACAACGGCCTGCTCACCCCAGTCATATACCACCACGACGCTGGCGGCAACTGCAAGATGCAAGTCATTGATAGATCGAGGCATCACCGACTGATACGACAAACCTATCCAATAGCTTACAACAATATTCACATTGATGACCGGCCACCAACTGGGATCATTTGAGACTACGGTCATATTCAAGGGATGGAGTGAGCGAGTGAGGGACATTGGGGGTGTAAAACGATCTAGTGTTCGTGCTGGATATACCACCATCTAGCGCTCGAGCCGCCACAGTTGGCATGGATATATTTGATCCTGCCTCAAGACCCTTGGTGAAGTGTTGCAGTGCAAATCCACCAAAAAGAGGAAAGTCTCAATTGAATGAAATATTTCAATTTTAATATGCAAATCAGTATTACACACGCGACTACTTAACTAGGAGAATTCCAATTGTCGGTGCTATCGGCAATTCTTGCTGCAAAAAGCTTGCATAAATCGAGGAGGTCGGTATGAAATCATGACATCGGATGTAACACAGGTCCTAAGCGTGGTCGAAACAGGTATGTGCGCTCTTGGCCCTGCTGGACGAGCCCGAGGCATAACAAATTTTCAGATTATTCTTGTGCAACAAGGGCCATTCTGCAGCACAACACCAGAGAAGTCAGACAAAGCACCGTGCCACAGAGTCACTCTGAGTCGAATATAACTCACTTTGTCCGTCGCCCCATATATTCGAATCAGTAGGCAGTACTGTTATGTCGGTGCGATGAACGAAGATACGGTTAGCATAGAGTGATTCCGGTACAAATCGCACATGATGCGATGGTGTCGGATGTATCGCACTGTCAGTGCTAGAATGATATCTGTTGATTACTCACACAACACCATCCAGAAATCGCACATGGGAGACAGGAAGCCTGTAACAAGCCGAAAGTCCAATTTCTGATTGTGTGCATGACGCACTTAAGAGCGGATGCAGACCATGGAGGTAAACGACACAGTCCAGGACCGGTAATTTCCGCGTGCAAGGTTGACCATCTTTGGCATCACGTAATTGCCAACCGATTCATCCCAGCTTCGCGTCCTCAGAATTGAAGATAATCGATAACTTCCAGCCATCGATACCCTGGCATACTAGTACTTTTGCCTGCTCTCCCTTCGTCATTTTTATCTAAACATCATGTTCATAGCTGCCCGTCACGTGATTCGAATAATTTGAAAACCCCGATCAAGTTCAATTCAAACTTGTTGCTCCCTCAGGCAATAATATCAATCTCGTAGCAGTCTAAAGTGCTAGTGGCAGGATAAACGCGTTTGGACCTTTGAGTTCCACCTCCACTTGAAAGCTCAGTACGTCGTACTTCGTGCCTCTTGAAAATGCAGTATCCAACCTAACGCTCTGTCCAGGTCTGTTTGAAATTCCACCTTGCCGCGAGTCCGACATGGGCACTCCTGGGTGCTATGTTTACCGTTATCAAAACATGTATTTTGCCTACTATCGCCGATATGACTCTTATCCGGAGGGTCTTGGCGTAGAGATGCTTCAGTGTTTGCGGCTGTCCCATGCCATCACGAAGAAGCAACAGGAGTTGGAAGAAATGCTGGACGAGTTGAACGGTCAATCACTTCCCCAAGAATTTGATGATCTCATCATTTGTAATCAGCAGTCAAACTTTGACGACATGGACAAGTCCTTGATGGATGTATCATGGATCTATGTTATCGACTTTGATCACAATGTCTTCCGCGTGAACGGGATACCATTTTACTCCTTGGAATTCCTTCCAGAACCAGAAGATTTTCTCGAACATGTTGTCAATGACTTTTACGACAACCTAGCTTGTGCGCCAGAGTGTCCGCCCAAGTACAAATACAAAAGGCCAGCAGCACCAGTTGTAGACGATTCTGACCTCAAGACATATGGATCTTTGGTTTGCACAGGCCCTGACGCGTCTTTGAGCGGCCTACTCAGCATCAATGACACCCTGTCTACAAATGAACAGGTCCGGGTCTCTTTGTTAGAGATGATGATTGGGGAGTGCATATATTCCAAACGCCTTAAAATTAGCCGGTTAACCCACGAATTCGAGTTCATATCCAATCACAACCAACTCACGGACGAGGAATGATTGGCTGGGTGCTCCCTGGTCAGCCTTGCTTTTGTTCCTCAGATGTTCGACGTGCGGTCCATGTTCGCTCACCCTACCAAGCGGCCGAGTAGAAAGGAATTTATATGGGCTCGCGAAGACACTGTTATTTGCCTCGCAACGCACCTAGACAACGAGAGATGTCTGCAGGCCTCCATGTCACGCTTGATCAAAACAATTTTGGAGCAGCGAGACGCTCCAGGTGACTACTTCTGAGTTGCATTCTCCGTCTCCCAATGTGCAATTGTCAAAGTGGTGAAGGACGCATACACGACGACGTTCAGTCATACCACCGCTCTCCAATTTTTGCCATCATTCTTCTCAGAGTCCCCTTCTACGCCAGGAATCACTGCTCTTGCTCGTCTTGGTTATCGCATTGACCCCGCGCTCTTTGTGCGTGTCATGAACGTTTGGTGTCACAGCTTTTATCACCCAGATTTGTTCGCTCATACTAGGATTGACGGCGCACCACCCAGCATCAACTCAGCAGCACCGCCTGCTGAACTTTGGCAAGAAATCGCTCTTTATCTCGATCTGCAAGACGTCCTCATACTGGGGTTGGTTTCAAAGTTATGCCGTGAAGCAACCTCGACGGTACTCCGCTACCCGCATGTCCTTGGTCATCGCTTGTTTCAAAAGAGATGCCAAGGAGTCCGCTGCGTGCTGCTTCTTTCACTGCTGAACGAGCCGGCACTCCTACTAGTGTGTTCATCGGGCTGGGATCATCGCGGAAGGAATTTGTGTACCCCCTGCTCTATGCTACGAGTCCAGATAGCGGGGTTTTTTATCCCCGCTTCATGGACAATCTAGCTTGACGCCACGGGAAAAACCTGTGCTGGAAAAGGAGGTTTTTAGCTTTTGGTAAAACATGGGATCTCCCAGCACGGGAGTACATGCAGGTCTCGTCGCAGTATGTTCTTTACGTTCCATGGTTGAGGCACACACATTTCACACCATTCTGTGGCAAGACGACAACTAAATGACACGTAACATTGTAATAGTAGTAAGTTACATACAGTCTCAAGAATTTTAACAGCAACATGAACATCGTGACAGTCATCGAAGTTGCTAGATTTAGTCCCAACAATTGAATCGTCAGCAAGAACATCATGACCAAAACCAAGTGCATAGCATGCCGGTGCTCAGCACAGCTGCACCGACAAGAGAAACAACTGAAAGTGAATTCCTCACGCCAGCACCAATGTCCCCCTTACTCGTACTGCCAAGCTCCCACTGTGGCTCCCGACATCCCATTCGAGGTTGCCAGTACGCTTGGGTTAATGGTCGCTGTATTCACTGTCTTCGTGACCATCGTAGTAGGGAATGTCTGGGTCGAAGGGTTCCCTGACTCTGCATATGCGTCGGTGGAGAGGAAGACGAGTGCGACGCCAGGGGCGGGGACGGTCACTTGACACGTATTGGACGACTGATCGCAGTTAATAGTCTGCACGCTTTCTGAGCCCGTCAGGCGGCCATCAGACTGGAAGGTCCCGCCAAAGGTCTGAAAGCGACATGAGTAAATGAAATACATATTGGGGAGCAGACGCACCTGGCCTGCCCACGTAATGTTGTACTTCTCTGTCACGGAAGGTGCCACTAAATATCTAAGATAGAAATTAGTTTAGCTGATGGTACTACTATTATGGAACACGTACTTGACTTGTATTTGTGCAGGCGTAGCGTTGCCCTGCCCAATCGCCGAACCACCGATGGAAATTGTCGTTGTATAATCGCTCGCACCGCTGGGGTCTGATACGTAATTCATAAGTAAAAGGCGCACGGGAGCGCCGTTCTCGTAGACTGCGTAGGCAGGGGTAAACATATTGTTGGTGTTGGCTTGCAGATCGATAATTTGTGCATTGCCAGAGGGTCCGAACACTTCGGCGACGACAATCGTGCTGTAGAATATAGAGCCAATCGTCCATTGGTGGTATGATGACTGATTGGTAGGAGGTGCTGTACAGAAAAATCAGTATAGCATTCTCTCAGCCGCATTCAACTGTAGAGAGCTCACGAGTGAAAGGCTAGACGTGGTGTATGGCTCAGTAACATCTTCAAAGGGCTCAAAACACGTAACTCACATTGTAGTACACATCTTGTCCACCAACGTGCATCATTGCGCCCGAGAAGTTGCTATAAGCCATCTGGAGGCCATAATCGAGTGCCCATAGAGTCGCGCCAAAGGTATCACTAATCCCTGGCAAGCCGCCACAGGATGCTGTGTTTGTCTCCATCATGATGAAGGGCTTTCCATTGGCTTGCGCATAGTTGGTGGAGTTGAGATAGGGGGCAATGATATTGACGCCAGAGGTATGGTTGAGGAAGTGTTGGAATACGTCTTGTGGGACGACAGGAGAACCGATACCGTACAAAGCGTAGCAGTTATCGGTTGGGTAACTTGAGAAAAACTTGAGAAAATGTACGACAATCACAGAGAGAGCTTACTGTTCAACTGCTAGTGCTCCCAAGCTTGAAGAGTAGGTTTCAACGAGTCCAGTGTCCCACACGGCTGATGGTATTGGATTAGTTTTCGTATCAAATGCAGAATAGAATTAAAACTGAACATTCTGGAGTCCATTGACCGGTGATAGACGGGGCGACCAAATTGTTTTTAACAGGGATATTGCCATCGTTGTTGACTGCGTCAACTACTATGCCGAATTCGCTGTAGTAGTCGGAGGGCAAGTATGTGGAAGGCCGGACCCCGTGTCTGAATGAAACTTTTAGTATTTTAGAGTAAAGAAAACAATACCATCACGAACGCTGCATAAAGATCAGGCTGCGGTGATGAGTAATGATTGATTCGAGATAGGGAGAGGACATACCTCATTTCCAACTTGAAACCCGAGCAAATATCCAGGGCCACTCAACACAGCTTCGCCGACTTCCGCAATGCCAAGTCGGAGGTTACTTGTATCATTGAACGGTAATCCTACGCCGATGTCATTAAAAGTGCGGAGTTAATTATGTGAGTCTTACCAAGGAACCATTTGGTATTTACAAGGGCCGAGATGTTCGCCATTGTGTACAGAACTTCGGCCGTGTAAAGGAGCGTTGGGGTGGCAGTCTGTAGTAATTGAATATGATGTCACCAAAAAACGATAATGCACAATGCACGCACCACATCGTCTGTAGTGCCACGTTCTTTGGTCACCATGACACCCCCAGGAAGACTATCCACGAGGACTGCAGTCTCTTGGGTATTTCCTCCAACCCGAATGTGCACTTCGCCTGCCCGTTCGCGAAGGATAGCCATGAGGTTTAAAAAGGGAACCTGCAGATATGTACTATGACATATGAGTTCATGTATGTGAACCTAGTAGCCTCAACAGGACTTACGCATTTATGCCGACTGTAAAAGTGTCTGTGATTAGTAGATATGGCTACTGGATAGGACATGGACTCACAGATTTGATTGACGACAGTGAACTCGATAGAGAATCCCATGAACGATCCTTGATGGGGTATACTCAGACCCTGCACAGCTGCCGAAGAACTGGAAAGCTGTATTCCGAATTGTGTTGTGAGCCCTGCAGGCACGGGTGGAGGTGTTAGCACTGTAGGATCATAAGCTGCAGCGCCGGTGTAATTTGCAGAAGCTGCAGTGGTAGTTGAATCTGCTAATGGAACTTGGTAGT
Organism: Suillus occidentalis; assembly: GCA_016628085.1. Taxonomy (NCBI): domain Eukaryota; kingdom Fungi; phylum Basidiomycota; class Agaricomycetes; order Boletales; family Suillaceae; genus Suillus; species Suillus occidentalis. Next base: position 131,340 of record JABBWB010000098.1, read on the forward strand.
AAACTGTGACACCGGCATTGACGAGAGATGAATAGAAAGCAAGAGCAAAAGCCAAGGGGTGGAATATTCGCATGGAGGTCGTGTTGCCAGTGGAAGGGTGACGAGAACAAGGAGCAGCCACTGGGCAAAATTGTACTAGACGGAGGAGGTCGTGGCAAAAGCAATGAGGCAACTCTCGGTGAGTATAATAAACGTTTTATTCACAATGGAACGTTCATACTACATAATCCATTCGACTCCACATACTTCAGCACTAGCGCACATTCTTACTCGGCATTGAACCGAACTAGTTATTCGGCAATCTGATTAGATTTCTGTTGATTTACATACGCTTCAACGTTCAACCACAATATTTTGAATTACTAGTACTACTCGGAAGTTCGCCGGAAGTTCCTTTCTCAACAGACGCCAAAGAAACGCAAACAACCTTTGGCGAAGCTCATGTTCAAATTTCAAAACCAACCTTGTCTTGCTGCGTCTCTCTCATTCATGCATTGTAACGATGACCACAATACATTCCCTACCAGTGCCACCCTTCTACTGGGTTTGAGAGGCTCTTTTACGTAGCCTTCAATACTCGTTTCCGGACCATGACGACCGATGACTGGCAACTCGCCTCCGTCTCAAGCCCGTCCTTTCAAAATACATTCAGCTCTTTGTGGATATTGAATTACCCAGGGTGTCGAACCACGAGGACGTCGAATTCATAAACGGCGATAGCAACATTTGAGTTGCCCGATTTAAAGCCTGAAGATGTTACCATTGAGTTTCAGCGACGCCGGCCAACTCACCATATCTGGAGATTGGAAGCATTCGCATAATGATGTAGTTACCGCTGGTTACACCACACATCTTCCTGAGGGAACCCAAGTGAGTTTTATGTGTTTTGATTATGCTACTCTGCCTCGGAGTCGTTGCTTCACATAGTGACAGCCTGGAGATGTGACAAGGCGAAGTGGGAGAACAGCATCATTGGCGCTCACAAGAACAATTCAGGCAATAGCTACGACTGTAAAGAATATAAATCATTTCCGGTCTTCTTGAACGCTATCCTTGAAGGACGGAGAATTTGTGAGTTCTCTCAAAATTGATCGTGTATCGAGCAGAACAGTTTTTTATTCCATGAAACGATCAAGACAAGCTCGGAGAAATTGACTCCCGGCATAGAACTTCATCAGACATGTGGCAGTTCAATGTGCACCACATTGATCGAGTTCAGCCTCCCGCTTCCACTCCCACTCCTCAAGCTGGAAGCCTAAGCTCACGGACCCTAAATTTCATCATCCCGCTCGCGACACACTTCTCTAGATGAGCCTTGCATGGCACAACGTGCAAGTGGCAGTGCACGCGTATTCAGGACGATTGAACATATTTGGTTCGGAATCTTGACGTATTGCTGTGGCTGGGCCCAATGACAACTCTACCTTTTGTCCTGTGCGCAGCTGACTGTGGTGACCTCAGGTGACCTGCACCTCCAAGGCCAGCGCTGCTTAATCCATCACACGCCGTTGGCCTTCTGTGGCAGACTTTTGTTGTGCGTCTTGATATATATATTTATACTGAATCTTGGCGCAATGATTATGGATTTATCCGCTTATCTTCGTGACGACTAGCGCATGCGACAGTAAGCCTGTGTGTATCAGTCTTTTCAGGTAAACCAAAACGAAGAAAGATTGCCTTCTTCTGATGTTGTATAGAGCCTATGCGTTCATGATAGCGGCGTCCGTGTGCTACCGAACGCGATGCTGCACTTTGTATCACTCGATCGTTTGTTACCAAATGCCAAGTCTGCCCAACACAGCTGATGAGTCATTTCTCACAGTGGTTGCTGGCAGCGGTCCAGGGGCTTCTTCTTAGGGCTTTGCGCCGCAGTGCACGAGGCACGTCAGCGGTGTCTTGTTCTAGCAGTTATCTCATCACTTAGGCGCGCGATATCTATCTATATAATACAATCCACCGATTACCGGCTAGGTGTTCCTCAGGCATTCGACAGCAGAGGCCGTTCCACTCACTTTTACGACACCCCCCATCATCCTCACATCACACTAACGACCACACAAATCCGTTCCCCATCCATTCCATCCTTTTCCTACTATCATGAGTGCATACAAGTACCAAGCGCACTTGGCTGCTCGCGTACGTCTCCGTGTACTCACGTTTGTCTTCTTTTAACGTCTGTGTAGTCGACAGGTGAACAGAAAAAGAAGTCCCGTCACCACGACAATCCTCCGCCAAAGTACATGGAAGAGCCTGTCTCACAAAACTTCCATCCTCCTGTGTTCGCAAGAGCACACGCTCAGCAGTTCATCGACTCTCAGAGGGGTAACTCGAGCACTCATGCTTCATACATCGCTGTGGAACCTCCTTCATACAACCACTTTGCTAGTCAGGGTGCTTACCGGGCCCGGATTTCCTGAACGGGTGAGTGTTCTGAGTCGATAAAGGAGACATTCAATTGAGACGACACCTCTAGTACGGCATTTCCTAGACTCAGAGCAGTGCAGAGCTATCGGAGCTAGACTTCGACTGTTCGCCATTTGAGTCATGGAGTGCTGATACGGTTTGCTGGATCCAATGCCTTGTATTATGTCTGGTTTCGTTTTCTGTCGTGTTTGGAAGCACATACGTCAGTGAGGCAGGTCTCCTGGTACCAGGAGCTGGTCTTTGCTGTTCTCCATTCGAGTGATGGAGTTTGATACTCTTGTGTTGTATCCGATGCCTTCCAATTTGTTTATATGTTTGTATCTCGACGCGTACATGTCGATGAGGCAGGTCTTCGTCCCTAATACTAGGAGCTGGTCTTTATTCGTCGAGTCATTAGTATATTGATGCGCTTGCGCTGTTTCTGATGCTTTCCATTCTACTTAGTTTCTGTATTTGATTCACAGTGGCCTACTACTATTTGATATGTTTACGGCCTCGACGATTTTAACACAGTTCGCATGTACCACAGTTTTAGTGAATGCACGTCTCATCCATCCATTCACAAAATATCACTGGTGATAAAGTCTATATGTATGCATTACTTACTGGGCGCAGGCAAACGGGGCAGCAGGTGGAACAATGGCCGCCATAGCCTCAGATGACAGACACAAACAAACAAATGTCAATCCAATCGTGCTTGACAATTACCGGTCCTGGACTGTGCCAACGTTTACTACCTACCTCCACTCATGCGTCATGCACACAATGGCTACCAACATGAGTCTTTACGATCAGGAATCAGGCTGCCGGCGTGTTATAGGTATTCCTATTTCACATGTGCGATTTCTGGGTGGTGTCTCATAAGTATTCAACAGATATCATTCATGAATCTACTAGTAGTAGTAGTGCGATGCGTCAGATATAGTGCGTGTTGCATCAGAATCACTCTATACTAACCAAATTTTTGTTCATCGCCCCGACATAACTCCGCTGCCCACTGATTTAAGCGCATGAGTGCCAAGGCGACTGATATAGCGACTCAGTTACAATTACTCTACTGCGATACACTCTGTGTCACGGTTTCTCAGTGTATGACTTGTAGGCTGGTGAGGTGCCGCAAGATGGTCCTTGTTCCATAACAGTAATGGAAGGAGCTGCTACGCCTCGGGCTTGTATAGCAAGGCCGAAGAGGGTACACATATTTGTTTCAATCACATCACGCTTAGACCTCAGTTAGATTGATTTTGTTTCAGAACTCATCGATTATGCACGCCTGCAACGAGGACACCCCAAAATCGCGTTGAAAATAGCTGCCAAAATCGCCAACGATTGGAACTTTCCTCGTCATCAAGTAGTTGCATGCACACGTATAAAACTAAAATGACCTTTGATGACTTCCTCCTCATGCTTGAGGTCGCACCGCAATACTCACTTCGCCCAATCAAGGGTCTTGAGACGAGATCAAATATCCGTTTCCATCATGCCGTTTTGGCGACACAGGCCCTCGATGGTGGTATATCTAGCACAGGACACTGCGACTAAATCGTTAACTCCCCACATCACTCGCTCACACCCATCCCTCGAATATGACCTACGTCTCAAATGATCCCAGTTGGTGGCCTTCACTCGTTGTGGACATTTTTTTAAGCTATTGGATAGGTTTGTCGCGTCAATCGGTGATGTCTCGATCTAACATTGACTTGCATTTTGCAGTTGCCGCCGGCGTCGTGGTTGTATATGACTGGGGTGAGCAGGACGTTGTTCTGATCCTGCTGCCATTCTTATGATAACTCCAGTATTAACAATCGGACAAGAGGTAGGTCAACCTTATCGCCAGAGCAGCCAACTCGCTAAGGATGGCGTTATAGATTGAACTGATCTGGGTGAGTGACGGAGTCTCATCATAACAACAGGAGAATACGATGAATTCGCGACAGAGGCAACGCTGGTCTCTCATGACTGTGCTGTATTTGGGTGTTCGTACCTCATATTATACTGTACCGTGGTTGGATGTTGTGCTGACTCCAAAATGTGCTAGATACGCTATATTGGAATACCTTATTCTGTGTATGTATCGAGGCCAAAGATTGGTGTTCTGCTAATAGCTCACATCTGACAATTAGCGCCAGTGTTCTGCGTATGTCTCATATACACTGTGTTTGATTCTTCTGACCAGCAGCACACAGCAAATATAACAGCGGTGTCGCTAACAGATACAGTGAGTATTCCGCAATCATCTCCCTCCTATCCAATTAATACACATACCTAGGGGTGAGTGAAATTCTGAGCAGTGACCTTGGTTCAGCATAGTGACTACACAGGTGTGAGTCGAGTGTCTGATTCTAGTACGAGGTGATCACTGATTGGGTGTTTCAGGCAATATGCTGTCTTACACAACAAATTGGACAAATGTAGCCATAACTGCCATGCTGGGCGGTGAGCGGCGAAATTTTAGTGATGTTGACTCAACTGAAAGATGATGCAAGTCATCATGATTGCTCGGTTATATGCCATGTACCAAGGATCCAGAACTATGCTTATCTTCCTTGTTATTATGTTTCTGGCTGTTAACATCTCCTGTGGAGTACTCACGGCAATAGGACTCAAGAATTTTGCAGCAGGTAAGTTGTGCTTGCTGACTTGCAGATCACAGCTCATTGGATAAACACAAGTGGAGGCCATACTCTCCGGCACTCATGTGTGTGGTTATGACTTTGAGGGGGACGCCCAGCTTCTAGCCTCGATGGTTTGGATACTCACCACTGTGTGGGAGATCCTCGCACTGTGTCTTTCGGTCTGGATTGCTGTGAAACACTTCCGTGACCTGCGACGCCTCGGCCCATCGACAGGATCGACGATCGGGGATTGTTTCGGAGTGCTGATAAAATCTCACGTGCTTTATTTTGCGAGGTGAGCTTGTAATGGAAAACGTGGTTATCTTATCCTGCTTAAATTCCGCACGTGCTAGCTTTGCCGGTATCTCTTGCTTCCAGCTTATCACTCTTTCTCCAGTGGTCCTGGTGCGCCGGCTTGTCGCTGACATTTGCTTATACCGATGACTCATCATTTCCGTAGACTTCAAATTCTATTGGAGCTATGATACTTGATAGTGCTCGCGTGGTTTTATTGTCCGTGCAGGCGTTTGTGTTGGGACCACGCCTCATCCTCAGCGTTCGAGAATATCACGCAAAACTCGTTGCCGGCTCCGACGCAGACACTAGCATGAATTCGATTGTCTTCCAGGAGCATGTACATATATCAACTAGCGGTACTGTGTAGGGAAATGGTTTCCGAGCATTCTGCAGGGAGGAGAGATGTGGTCGAGGATCCGTCGTGGTATTTATTAAACATATGCTGCTTCGAAGTATATTTAAGGCGACGTTTATGTATACAGGCCCATTTCTTGTTGTATTATAATTACTGCTGGATGTCAGTGAAGAGTTTAATTACTTTTTGCCAACTAATGGGCAACTGCATTGTCCGTTACTGAAATCCAACGAGACTCGGTATAGATTGTACCAAGCATCATGCATCATGGGCCATAGAAGCACCCTATGCTTTCACTCTCTCGACTCATGCAATTAAAATGAGCGTACATTTTACAATCCCTCCACAGATTCTGATTACAACTTGAATCTATTTGATCAATACTTTCAAGACTCCAATCAGCTTGATTCTATATACCTGTTGAGACTGAGCGTTAGTTAGAAGAACTGATTTAAAGGGTGAGTGAACGCGATCTCGGAGCCGGCAAACACTGAAATCCGTCACTGAGAATGGGCGCAACGATCTGATGACGGGGCTCCGCGTGTTTCTTAATCCGGATAAATAGCATGGGGCGTAGCGGGGATCAGACTCCGGGAAGACCGGAAACAAGTGTCACCGAGCCAAAAACGTCGTCTTTGGGTGTGTTGGCAAGTACTAGCGCCTTTTTCATATCTTGCTTCTGGAGTTCTGGCGCACAGGAGTCACCAAGAAGAGCTTCTCGAATTCCTCGGTCGTTGGAACCCGATCTTTACCGTCGCTCCCATGTTACAACCGACTATCACATCGAGTACTGGCAATCTCTGCTTGAGCAGGCGAAGGTCTTCCAATTCGATCATCAGTCGCTCCATTCACCTACCGTCGACATCCATCCTAAATTCTTAACATGAAACCGAACTGAGCGGAAAGTATTGCCCGCAGCTGCTACACAAGTATAGCTACACACCATGGGTCCTACCAGGTGGCGTCTCCTGGCCTTTCTGGTGTGGTAGTAGACGCCCGGCTACAGTTGTAGCAGAGGATGAGATTAAAAAAATGTGCACTACCGTACTGTGTATAGCTTTGTACATAGCTTCTCATTCGAGTTTCCTTCATACACAGCCAGCAGCCCGCCGCAGGCACAGTTGATTGTCTCATTCCGGTCATCAGTAGGTTAAATCGTTTGCTATGTTGAACTTTGTGCTTCTCTTGACGTACATGTAGGCCGGCGACCATCTCGCAGTCATCAAGGCCTAACGTCGGACTCGGACAACCAGAACACTTGTGAGTCGTTCTCCAAAAGTTCTTGTCAGACAACTATCCGAGTCGTTGGTGTTGGGATAGCAGGCTAAGTCTTGAATGATCACATCTATCTCTATTGATTCTCAATTCGAAATAGCTTGCTATCTCACCACACCACGTTTTTTCCTGTCCTATTTAATATGGGTGGCCAGTAACCAGTGCCTTGGAGCTTCTAATACAGGCGCCAATCTCCTTCATAGCCACTCTGGTAATAGCCGATGGGTTGGTTTTCTTTGACAATCGTGTTGGCAGCAGAGCGCCTACCGCCCTGGGCAAGCTGTCATAACCGGGTCAATGCACGACCTATCAAGAACAGTATATATACTCCCCATGCCAGCAGCCAACTCAACCCGCAGCGCAAGCTCTCAGAAGACAAACGCGACATTTGGGCCATCTGATTCTATCTTCTTCCCTCACACTCTGAACTTGTAACCCACCCATCTCTCCATGTCGACTTTCGGGACTCAGGCACGCAAGTGCGCTAGCGCTGTGAGTGACATCGCTCCATAGAGCGGTCAGCGCCTGATGAGTAACGCTATTGCAGAAGAGCTCCAAGAAGTCATCTTACAGCTCTGCCTCATCCTCCTCGCACACGCTTGTTGCTACTCCTGATACCAATGCCAAGTATCAAGGAACCATCAATATTCCTGTATGAGCAAAGTCGATATGCACAGATTCGATCGCGTGAGTGGATGGTCACGACTGCTGCGTTTTCGACTCTGCGACGTCTCATAGAACTTTAGTATGGGGAACCCGCCTCGACGCTTCCGGCGCAAAATAAACAGGAGGTCGAAAAACGGTCGAATACATTGCCCGTACCGATTCAGTGCGCTGCGAATGCCCGGATTTACCTTCGAGTAAGTGTCACACGAGCAACAGCACAGGACTGAAGCTGACGTTGCTGCAGAGTCAGACGAAGTGATACACACAAAGAAACATTCATCCAAAAAGCTTTCCTTGAGCTACATCATGCATCACGCTTCATTGCACGACTCATTTGTTATAACACTATACCACCATGATCAACTTTGTAAATCTATTAGCCTACTTTATGCAATGCTCATCATCAGCGACTTTACACCACGTAGTACTGGTACCGCGTTCTCAATTTATATGACCTCATCCAATGACATCACCGTTTTTAAACGAGAAACATTGCGCTGCAGATATTAAATTGATCAAAACCAGTCATGTATGCATCATGACAAATATTTCATTCCTACTCGTTCGGAGCAACACAGGAATGAATTGGCCTCCCTCCGTCGCGTGCATGCACGCCAAGTGTGGGAGTGCTAGTGGCGCTTCGTCAAGTACAAGCAAGATCAGGCGTTCGTTTCTCCTGAGTCTCTTCGGACCCACGCCTGACCTAACGCCTTTCAGTCCTTTCGAACCACTCTGGTACAAGACCAGGTATTTGGTAGGTGGGAGCTGAGCATCCTGTGGGTCAGGAACGAGTATAGATCTAGAATCGAGTGGTTCCTGGGGTGCATACAGAGCTGGAGAAGAGAAGAGTCCCAGCTAAGAAAGAGGACACTTAATGTGGGATATCGCCAGTCTAGTAGATGCTGACTTGTCAAAGCTCGACAGGAGCGCGTACATGTGTCGACTAGCAGTATCGTTTAACATGGGCGATATTTGATGGGTGCTCTGTAGTTCAAAATAAGTTGTCCGAGGATTTGTGGTGGTGCCTATCTAAATTGATCTGGAGTGTCGAGGTATATTAGGCGATCGATGGTAAATTGGACGTCGCGCAGATTATCGCATCAGTTCTCGCTCAAGTTGCGGGTGTTATTGGCATTCGATGTCTGTTCGAGTATGATTCAACGATATTGACAATATGCGTGAGGGTTGAAAAAGAGACTTGCCACTCGAGTATATATTTCCATCACAAATGTGCATGGCAAGGAGACGAGGTGTGCTGAGTGAAGGCACCAAGCAGAGATGCGTTGGGGACACTGGGGGTCCCCTCGACTAGCTAGTACTGTCCTCCTTAGAGTATTCCTCTCCATAGGACATTAAATCTGAATCAAAAAAAAAAAGACACCAAGCACACTTGCCAAAGTGTATGCAGAGTGGGGTAAAGACAGTGAATCGGGGTTTCGGGTCAGAAGACACCAAGCGCACCTGCCAAAGTATCAGTAAGGCGCTGATAGTATGTAGCACATATACGCCGACTAGATTGGCGTGTCACCCATGCGACTGTAAATCGTCCATCAGATCTGCTTAAAGGCCTCTAAAATGAACTCACCTAGCTAGCACGGCCGTCAGAGAACACCAAAGAGACACTAATGATAGTTTGCCTGTACGGCTGTCGTGAACTGGGTTCCCATGTTGCATCAGCGAGCTCATCATGTAGTTTCGCAGCTTCTCGTTCTCTTGAGTGGGCTCCGGAACGGCCATTTGGGTAGTAGCCTATTGCAGAATATTAGAATAAAATAATTCCTCGAACATACTGTCATTGATGATATCCGAGTCAACTACAGAATGAGTGCATGAGTTAACTGTTATTGGTGTTGTTGAATGGATGGTGACCGATCGAGGGTTGAAACTTAAATTTCAGTTGCGAGACCCTCGGAGATTACCGGTCCCGCTCACTTCCAAGCTGACTGCTTCTATGACCCACTCCATCGTGCAATCTACTGACCAGACTGCTAGTGAACACTGGTGCACTGCCTGCACAAATTCCACGGCCTCAATTACCACATCGAATCAGCAATCCTTTTATTCTGTGATTCACCAATGCGCATTCTAGATGGGGGATACTGTAAACAGTGCATACCGTACGGTGCGACTTTCATACCCTGCCTATAGAATTGCTGAGCATGATGGGAGTGGATCACTGAAATACAATTGCCATCGACACGAGCCTGTACGATCAAATGTTGAGCGTCCTGCATGTTGATGCGGAAATTACGGGGTCAACCAAGACGAATATGAAGAGGACCGTGACAGGGGGTCCAGCATCAAGATGCATAGCACGCTT
>JABBWB010000980.1:0-10571 GCA_016628085.1 Suillus occidentalis
TACTTCGCGCGCGTAGCAGAAGCAGCAAACACCTCGAACACTAGCGAGCGGCAGGCGCCCGTTGATTTCTCTGCAGAGCTCAGAGATCACCATTATATTTCAAGCTCAACCGCAACAATCCAATACATATATTCAGATTTCTTCAACAGTACAATGATGATCCAGCTGTAGCGGTAGGTGTTAACCCCGCATTATCAATCTTCCTTAAGATAAATTGCAGGGATTCATACCAAAACTCAAAGATCACATCCTATATCGACTTCGCGGGTTAGATATAAGTTACTGCGATCATACATTCACACACGATGAGCGCAATACAGTCATTATCCCAGATAGCAAGATTTACTCTGTACAAACAATGCAGGTATGGTATGCATATCATACATCTCGCTAGGATATGATTAACTTCACAGGTGCATTATACCACTTACGACCTTCGATGGGAGTATGACATCATTAATCCTCGGACACATTCTGACATCATGGTCCTATCTGGAGAAACAAAACCCCACCATCCATACTGGTATGCCCGAGTTCTGGGCATCTATCATATGGATGTGTGGCTCCGTACTGAAAATTCAATGAAGATGCATCACATTGAGGTCCTCTACGTCAGATGGCTGGGACCCTTGATCGGCCACCGGTCAGGGTTTAATTGTGCTCGTCTTCCACAGGTCGCTTTTATTGACGAGTCTGACCATGATGCTTTCGGATTTCTCAATCCCAGCCAGGTTATCCGAAGTGCCCATTTGATTCCGGCATTTGTTTCCGGCCGCGGAACAACCTACCTTCGTCACGGAAAATCATTTGCCCGTCAAGGCGATGAATTAGACGATTGGGAGGCATACTATGTTGGGATGTAAGTACCATCCGGGTATCTCATTTTTTTCTACTCAAACTGTTAACCATTCAGATTCATCGATCGAGACATGATGATGCGTTATACGCACTATGGGGTCGGCCACCCTATTGCTGTTCGGGAATTGACAAGAGATTGTGCCAATGCGGCGGAGCTTGCGGACAACTTTTCACACCTGCAGGACGAGAATGACGAAGATGAGGTTATTCCATACAGCGACAACAATAGTGAGGAGGGCGAAACTGATGAGGACGAAACTGAAGACAAGTCGGATGATGAAGAGTTCGATGACCTTGATCCTGAGTGCGGGGAGATGGAGGAGGAGGAGGAGGAGGATCATTTGTCGTTTTGAATAGCTTAAGTCTTACCGTTTCTCATGAACGGGGGCGTGGGGAGTGCAAGTGAAGTGAATAAAAGCTCAGTAGTCGCAGCTGAGCCTACTGGTACTTGGAAAAGTGGTGAGGTGATCATAGTCGTTCAAAATCCTGCAGTAGAATACAAAAGAATCGAAATTGAGTGCAAGATCAAAGCGGATGGATGTTCTGCAGTCATTCAAGTTGATTTTCAAGTTGTTGCTGATAGTATTTTAACGAGCTTACTGTAGCAGAGATCGAGTCTGGAGCCCAGGTCAGGATCTCATAAGGGGGTATGCAAGACCGACTTGGAGGCGGTGGTAGCAAACGAGGGCAACTATCATGTATAAACCCCGTAAGCGTTCCAATTTAATTCATTCAGGTCATTTCTTCAGCAGCTTAGAACAGTATTTAACTCACTGGCAAAGCCTCTTGAGTCTCTTACTTAGTACCGTGACTATTACTACTAGCCTGAGGATACAGCAGTTAGCGAAAATCTATAGTGCCATGAGCAATAAAGGACCTGTGACTCCGGGTCAACTCACTTTGATCATGGCACCAAAGCCTGGCGCCTGGCCATGGTTACCGGTTTTGATCATGGGGAAGTCTGTATTGTGTTCTATTGATGTCATCGAATCGGTCAATGGCTTACTAATCAGCCGTCCTTGGGCGTGACTTTGGTTTTGCCATCAATGTCCGAGCTCAACTTCACTTGCTCACACCTTACTGGGTCACGAATCGCCTCCATCGTATTAGGGCTAATCATACAGCTGATTACGGGGTTTCTGAAGTCAAGAGATACTATAGGATGCCATCCCCAAAACAAGCCAGTGCGTCACAGTAGTTTGGCGACTACAATTATTTTGCTCATCTTCGCTTTCAATGTTCGTTGAACTACTAGTACTAACCCGACCATTCAACTTGCAAAAGAGGAGGGGAGAGTGGACATTTACTGGCGTGAGACAGATGCTTTCCAGACAAGTTTGAAGGTATCCGAAGGCAAGCCAGAACATGATGTTTCCCGGGCCTTCCTTTTAGACTGGTGACCAGCCCCTCTATGAGATCGTGGTTCATCTGGGTACAACCTATCGTGGACCAGCCTGTTACCGAAGACAAGCAGAATATGAAATATAGTGAGTGCACCGTTCGCATCTCCGCCAACATTGATCTAATTCTGTTCATCAGAGTGCCCCAAAAGAATAGTAAACATGGTGCGGATGCTATGAGGTCAGTGTCAACTTAATGTCACATGCTGCTTCAAAGCTTACCTTTACCCCAGGATGTTCCTGGTCACCTCTTCCATTGTGCGGGGTGAAAACATGCGCTTTCGCGGAGAATGTGACCGTGACGTTATCTCTCGCGTTCGTCTTCCCTGGTTGAACTCAGTCCAATCCTTTGTTGGCCAAGTGACGCTCCTCGACAATATTATTGGTGTAGTTCATGTACAACCCGCACGCTCCTGTCTCAACCAACGTCGTAGATCGATGGATTCTTGCTCGGTGTCATTCTCTATCAAACTTGTGAAAGCAGGCCTGCAAACCTACAGGTCCCACTTAGGCTGCAGGCGAGGCACCGTCTGCGTCTTGGGGGTCTCTGATCCACGTCTGGCTCACAAGTAAGCTTCCTCATTTCATCGCTCAATTGGTCAATTTGAACCATTCTTTCACAGATTGCATCAAAATGTTTACACGAGGCAGAGGCGTACCGCAACAGGTCCTACCAAACTCATCATCAAAACTGCCAGCGAGAACTCATATGAAGGTAGGTTTTACTCTTGCTACAACCATACACTAATTGAACGCAGGAAGATCAAGGTATTCGAACGTCTCCAGAACCATATTGACCCAAGGTCATTCACGCCGCACTGTATTTTTGACAGAGCTGTTGTCATGTGTTCCTCCCACGACCTTCCACTGTCTGGTGGGGACTCTCAAACCGTAAGAGTTGAGTGTTCCTGAGTTGAACTACTGATTGATCTTTGCTTATTATCAAATTGTAGCGCTTTGCAAGCATTCATTGACGGAAAACTGACCAAGCAGACTCCCCCAGTGTCCCAGAAGAATGTCACCGCCAAACTAATTGATTTGAAGTACGTATTTCTGCTTATTATCAAATTATAGCGCTTTGCAAGCGTTCATTGACGGAAAACAAATCAACCAGACTCTTGCCAGAAGTCGACTCGGACATTCAACATGTCATGTGATCTCTGGATTTGGTAATTCCGACGTTCTTTGCTGAGATCTTACCTGATTGCTCTTGACACGTCAGACTCTTAGTAAGCGTGACTCGTAAATTTCCGTGCTGCATGCGTCCAATACACCCATGATCATACGTACATAATCGTTCAAACATCGGCCAGCTTCTGTTCGAACATGAATAGTCTAAACTGGAACATCATTACCAGGCTAGTGGTCCATCGTCACGCTTCTTCATGGCCATCTGGTTCTCAGAGCGCATGGGGCTCTGCTCAATTATGCAGTTCACGCAATGTAGGTCATCTGACCTTGTTTAAGCTTCTGCTCCATCGTGAACTTCATGTCACTAAGGCCATCTGGCTCTCAGAGTGCGCGAGCTTCTGCTCAATTACGCAGTTCAATATAGGTCATCTGACCTTGTCCGAGCATCTGCTCCGTCATGAACTTCATTTCACTAAGGCCATCTGGCTCTCAGAGTGCGCGAGCGTCTGCTCAATTACGCAGTTCAATATAGGTCATCTGACCTTGTCCGAGCTTCTGCTCCATCCTGAACTTCATTTTACTATGGCCATCTGGCTCTCAGAGTGCGCGAGCTTCTGCTCAATTACGCAGTTCAATATAGGTCATCTGACCTCGTCCGAGCATCTGCTCCGTCACAAACTTCATTTCACTAAGGCCATCTGGCTCTCCGAATGCGCGAGCATCTGCTCAATCATGCAATTCATGCAACACAGGTCATCTGACCTCGTCCGAGCATCTGCTCTGTGGTGAACGTCATGTCACCAGGGCCATCTGGCTCTCCGAGTGCGCGAGCATCTGCTCTGCTCTGCTTCACCTTGTTGATGTCACATGTAGGTAATTCAAGAGTTACAGATCAACCCGTGACGATCTGTTCCTCCGAGTCGACTGTAGTAAACCACGTTGCATCTTCCAGAACATGTTTGGGAGCGAATAATCACTTCAAAGCGGTCTGTTTATTTTCTTTATGTAATAAATTTTCTGTAGCTCACGTTTTTTTCGCTGAGGTCGATCGGAACTAGAACAATCGCTGTATCTCCGTCACGGTCACTCTAGTCGCACCTAGATGGACATCTCGCACCACTATACTATGAAGGTTTCCTCAGAACCTATGACTGGTAAATGAGCGGCCTCAGGATATGCTCATGGACTTAACCGATGCTACCGTGCCGCTCACTTACATGTATTTTAGTCATGAATCCTGGCCGAGAGTCCGAGTCAATTTCAGTTGAAACCTCGTGTGGACTGTTCTCCCTCCCTCTGCAGTGGCCCTTGCGTTCGCACCGCGATGGGTAAGTGCATTCTGTTCATCAGTACTTACTACAACTAACGTTCTTGTAGCTGGCAAACCTGTCAAGTTTCACTTTTGTGACCCGTCGAGAGGTCGTTGCAAGCGACGCCAGGCCGCTCTCAAGCTTGACGGCTTTGTCTACCATACTTTCAGTGGCTCCATTGAAAGTGAGCGTAATTTTCTTCTTTGCTCGACTGCAAACTTCAATGATGGCCGTTATTTCTTTGCAGGCCTAGGCGCTGTCGACAATACGGCGACAATCTCCACCTCGGCTCCCCAAGACGAACCCGAGGCTGGGAGAGATCACTCTGGCTCTCAAGGTAACCCAGAAAGTGTGGGGATTAGGCCGGAATTATCAGACGTTGATCGTATTTGGCACGACATTTTCCAGCCAGTAGACGATGCCTCCCAGCCAAGAGATGATGCCTCCCAGCCAGGAGATGATACCTCTCAGTCAGCAGATGATGCCATCCCCGCCACTGCGGCTGCTGCCACCGCCGCCGCCCCAACGACAGTCGCGGTAGAATCTGATTCGAACTATGAATCAGAGTTTATGGACTTCATAAATTGGCCAGAGGAATAATTCTAGCCTTTGCGTCATTCAGTATCTCCTGACAAGCTTGCCGCATCGTCTTGTTGACATCTTTTTTCCTCTCATTTACCAGTAGTTAGTATATACTGTTCAGTGTTAAGTCGACTCCAACTGTCTCTTAGCGCACACCTCATTGGGTTCTCCGGCGTTGGAGTTAACCACACAACCTCCTCGTAGTATAACACATGGCAATTAAACTCAGTTTATTCACTATCTGGCCTCGCTGGCGCTTCTTCTCGGACATATTATTTACAGGCCTACACGTCGTTCCTGGCTTCCATCTCGTCCCGTTAACATCGGAAGTGGAGTCAGCGTGACACGATTACCGTGAGAACATGTGGTTGGCCAGTTCTTTTGTTTAATGCCAGTGACTCGGCTTCCGAGATCTCGAGATGACTCCTCAATTTTGCGCTGTCTTGTGTTCCGTCGGTGTCTGAATTGCCCGCAATGAATGTAAGTGATGCAACGGCTTGGAGTAGGATAGATGATGCTCATCAATATTCATCTCAGGGTGCCAGTTCATCGGACGGGACAACTTGAACGAGACAGGTTTTTGGTGAGTGACACGCCTCTTCTCTGTGTTCGTCCGACCACTCAAGGGTTATGGTGTGCTGCAGATCCATCTAGTGCGCACATCTACATATTCGACCCTCACATGCCGTGTCCTCCTCGTTTTCCTCTTCCTCTACCGCATGTTCATGTCCCTCTTCGGACGACTCGCACTATGCACGATGGTAGCTATTGGCTTCGACGCAAAATGATCCACGACTTTCCTTGTCATCTTCCTCGGCGTCTTCGATGTCTTTGCGAATGACTGGTGGAATGTGCATAGCACACAACCTGAGCGTAATCTCATCAAGTACGTATATGTTTTGGATATATGGATTTGTGCTAATGAGCTTGTGTAGGTGTGATTTCTTTCAGGCACTACAAGACACTCCTTTGACGTTGTCTAGGATCGTCTGAATGCCTATTGTCGGTCAGCTCGGTGTTCCCACCCTTGTAAGTTGTCACCACTGTTCCCTCCCTGTGCACCATATGCTATTTCTCCCAACCTCCTTCGACAATTCCACGCTGCAGCTGGTCCTTGAGTGAGGATCGGCCTGTCTTGTACGTTTTCATGTGTTATCTTTTTGTGCCCTCGGTATCTAATAGTCTAATCTACCTATTACCGCCAGTCACGCCCCCGATACCTTTGATACTTGACCTGCTGCACCGTCCCGTTGCTCACTACGCCCAATCAATACCTCCTGACTAAGCCTGCCGCTCACTATCCCCAACTTGGTGCCCGCTGCTAGCACATGTCGACAAGCGCTGTCGTAGCGAAGATGCATGCGAGTGGTGCTTTTGGGCATGGGGAGGGTCAACGCGAATGGGTATATACCTCTTTCCTTTGCGATGCTTAAACTTATGTTACCTTTACGCGGGATAGCTCGGCCTGAAGGTGATAAGTTACGCGCACGGTAAGAATACTAGGATGACATCGAGGAGAGTCGAAATTGACATTGAGGAGACTGATGTAGACAACGAGGAACCTGCAATATACTAGCTTTTTTGCGCCCCGGCAGTGCACATGTGGCTAGGGGCGTGTGTAGCCCTGGGTGTCATTCTGCCCTGCTAACGAATTACTCTGTGACTCCGACCCGGAGTTTTCCCTTAAACATGAAATAACGTTATGACTATAACCATAATAACGTCATGATGCAGCCGTGGACCCAAAACTCCGAATCGCGGTACCAATATCGTTTCACTTAAATACTAGTCTTACTAGAAACTAATCACTCACGCTCTTTGGGCAGCTGTCTGCGAACGACTCCAACATGGCTCGCACACGGAAGTCCTCGGGGAAAACTGTAGGAGGACCTGCAAAGCGCGGTACCTTACCGCTTAAAAAAGCCACCCGACGCGGCACCGTCACAAAATACGTCTTCAACAAGCTTACTGGAGTCATTAGCAGGGCACTTTCGACTCGGAGGGACTTGACGAGGCTGAAACCCCAAAGATGGAACCTCGTAAGTGCTTGCCGATGGGACTGTTGTTTATCATCACTCTACTAACTCTTGCTAGTGGTGTGTGTTTTGCTGCGATGGAGCCGAAGTTCTGTACGAGTGCTCATCTTGCCCGCGCGTCGTATGCGAACGCTGTATTTCCCTCCCGAAGGAGTCGCAGAAGATTGTCGCACACAGCGACGTTGTTTTCATGTGTCCTGGATGCCATGAGATCCGGAATAAGCGCGGTGCTCAAGGTGTCTCCAAGCCCTATTTTGTGAGCTTTTTTACTTCTGGTATTTCAGTCGTCCAACTAACTTATTGTTGTAACTAGGGTTTTGAGGACGCTAAGGGGAGCCCAGCACTCGAAGTTCCTACCATCGTTAATGCTCACGTCGAGCTGACTAGTCGGTCGGAGATATGTACCGCCCCAATACTCATCATTAATTTCGTTCTTAATGGTGTCGACCCTTCCGCATCACCAGCAAGAATGATGCAGGCTCTATTGCAATCGTATATCCCTACTGAAGACTTACACTATCACGAGGTTCTTTTCGACTTTCGGACGGACGAGAAGTGCAGGAAACATGAGAAGTCCATGGCGAAGCTCGTGAACGAAGTGGGACGAACTGAGTTTGACCGTGTTGAAGTCTTTGTCCTAACGCACTCAGAAACAACACGAGGTGATATCTGGGGGGGGCACGAGAGCGCGGTGTCTGTGGGAAAAGGGAAAATCAAAGTCGCAAAACCTACGCCTGTTGCCTACACGGTCGACGACGTAAGTTAGCATCTGCTTTCAGATGTTCGCGTGTATTCACTCTCGACAGTTTTTTGCCGGAATTTTCGTTGCTGGCTTGGAGGAGATACTCAAGGGCGCTACGTTATGGATGCTGGTTTGTGGGCATATGGTTCGCGAAACTGAGTCATTCAGGAGTTTCACAGCTTCTATTAAGCGGTGTGTTGTTTGGTCATTCCCTATACTTGAGTCATTGCTGAAGTTATTTTGAAAGTTATGACATCGAAAACGCATTCACATTCAGCGCTGAGGGGTTGCATGTCTGCCTCACTACGCCATTCATAGCTGCTTATGTCGAGCGCGTCCTTGTTGAAGGCTTCCTTGTGCAGGAGGTCATGACAAGTCTCCTTGTGGTTTGTCCTCGGCTCACAATGCACGCCTCCATTATTCATGTTCGCGCCACAAATACTCCCCGGCGCCGTCCGCCCAACGTTATTGAATATTACAAGGGGGAATTATACGTCGACGACAGGTCCTCAATCATCGTGTCGACCTATACTTTTTTTGACGAGAACCAGCGTCCATGGGGAAACGCGCTACCCCTTCAATGTTCGAGCTGCAAGTGTCTCCGTCAGTGGAAGCGCATCTCCCCTTCCATTTCTGATAACGGTTCCGTGGCGAAGTTCTCATGCACTTCATGCAAGTGCATCATTGAGTATGAGAGACCCAGTCAGTCTCAAATCATATTATTTACTCAAGGTTACCAGTCTGCCAGCGCAGGTGGTCGGTTATCGAGAAAAAATTGTCATGCAGGTGGTTCTGGGTGGCTGGTGTCTACACAAGAGGTCGCGCCTGGCGTGTAAGACGTTCAAGTTGCTCGCAAGTACTAATAGTAGTAGTGGTATTATGACAATGGAGCAAATATCTATCATTTACTTCTTACTTCCGCACTACCAGGTCAATTGCAGTCACGGTCAATCATTGCACCGCGTGGCCCATGCATCATATGTTGTGTTGTGACGAAATATATATGGTAATGACCATAAACGTCGAATATGTAAAAATCGCTCCCGGCTTCATTTTCCCTCTTCACCATGACCGGTCATGACCATTAACCACGCCCTAACCCTGCCGCAGACTTCCATATTCTATTTGGTTGGGGCGTGTCCGGCTGCTTGTCACTCACCATAGTGATGGTTTTTGAGAATTATAGGCACTCACTGAGCTAGTAGCAGTAGCACCACTACTTAGTAGTGTCTGACTTGGACTCCAAGTCAAACGTGACTACTCCATGATTTCCGAGAGGTGGCGGTCTAGACAATAGGGCGGTGTTTTGAAGTCGCGAATCGTTGACTCCTGCCGCCAGTGGGCTGCTTCATATTTTGGTGCCACACAGGAGGTCTGCTTGTAATAGCAACCACGAGTCAATCAGTTTATTAGCTAAGCATCTATCAATGGCACACGCGAGCCACGCAACTTTCAGTGTCAAACGATAGCATCATGTCGACTGTAGTAATCAGCCGCGAGTCCTGCTACACTTCTCTTCCTGAGTTTGTTAGCAGAAATGTCGGTCGGACCAATTCCTCTCAGGAGAAGACATTGAAATCCAAAATCAAGCCCCCTCTAAAAAAATCATTTTCATCACCAGCCTCAAGTTCCACCTCATCATTGCGTAGGGAGGCGAATTCAATCAACAGCGCGGCGGAATCTCCCAAAACGTCTTTGCCTACAAACGGGAACAAACTAAATTCAAGTACTCTTCCCGCGACCCCATCTGAGAGTCCATTTGCTCTGTTAACTGCCACCACGCGGCTCCCGTTTGTCGATTGCGATTTCGTGTCTTCAGGTATGTTTCGATTTTGGAGTCTACTAGCAAACATTGACGCTTTCAACGTCTACAAGGTCGATGCAAGGACATCCTGACCTTCATCTTGGATTCTAGCTCAAACCACCCTGGTCAACTCAGTAGCAGTAGGGTGAGTGCTTCGAGAAGAGTGATGTCGCATATTGGGCTCATCCAGCGATATTATCAGACGTTTTCCGATATATCTGCCGACGAATACGAAGCCATCGCGAAACTGGTGTTTGAGACGAAGGGCACAGTATACCCCAAACCAAGGTAAGAACCACTATGAGTTCCAGGGCCTCGTGCCAAGTAGTGCTGATGGATTCACGCTAGATTGACATTCATACAAGAGAAGTCTCTCCTCATTGTCGAAATGGCCCTGCCCCTCCACGAAATCGGCATCACCTTCTTAGGATCTGAATTAGCTCTCATGGGGGGTATTCCTTTTGACAAACGTCTTGTTAATGTCATCGTGGATACCAAACTGCAGGCGTAATACCCCCCAACTCTCGCTCAATCTTTACTCCTGATTTTTCCGTGTCATTCAAAGTGATGAGGAATTGGATGGTCGCCGCCTCGTCCAACATGTTGCCCTAGGCGAGTGTGCTCTTTCGCAGGACGAGGAAGACCTCGATGAGAAGTTCAGGTTCGAGGTTGCGTCCAATCCTGATGTGAGTGGTTGTCAAGCTCAAA
>JABBWB010000981.1:0-10570 GCA_016628085.1 Suillus occidentalis
AGACGGATACGGTGGGTTGGGGAGTTAGCATTGTGATTGTTGCCAGAGAAAGTGGTGGCACGAAGGAGAGTCTTTGCGGCGGACATGTCGGTTATAATGGATTTTATTGAGTAGTGGTGGCTACTAGCTAGGAAGTCGTCGCTGAAGCGCTGACTCGTCGGTGCCAGTAAGAAATCAATAACATTGACTTAAGACTCGGAGGAAGTCTAAGGCAGTCATTATAAGGACCAGAATCACAAGGACAACCTCACCGGCTCCGAGTTACAACTGAGCCTTACTCGGAGATCAAATGTTCAGGTTCGTCTGAACTTCTTCTGACGCATAACCTTCATCAGCGGGTTCAATTGTGCTACAGAGCGCTCTGTAAGCACTCTGTAGCACTCTGTAGCACTCTGTAGCGAGTTACGTTTTCCTGATGGCGGCTCTTCGTTCATCGTCATACAACGAATTCGCTCAGCTCAGGTGTTTCTTTACTTAAAGGTCAACATTAGCTCCCCCAGTACGCAAAAGCCAAAAAACCAAAACATAAAGAGCCAATGGTCTCTACTTCTAACCAATGATAATCCAAATAAACGAGTAATTCACAATGGTCTCAAACGAGTGTGCTGCGTAGCTGTCCTGCCGATTGAATTTGTTGAATCTAGTCCATGCGTCCCATCCAGTGCAATGGTAGTCGGTGTTCCATTGCTAGTTATTCGGTGTGGTATCGGTGTCCGTCCTTTGGTGCTGCTGCATGAAATCCTCGACGTCCCTCAAGCCCCAAAAATCAAACTCTTATCCACAGATACATCTCCATCCTCACTGCTGACCTCTTCCTCCTCAATCACTTCCTCTGTCCTAGACCTCTCCTTCGTATACTCATGCCCCAAGAAATTCATCACGCTACCAACAACATTAGCACACCCAATGCATGACGCAACGAAAATCACTCACTAAATTGTCCCATCCGCGCACCCCACCACTACCTCCTCATGTGTGAGCTGCATCGACATCGGATTCTTCTCTGGCATCGCCAAGCCCGCAAACTTGGGCGGCAACGGACCAAGAAGACCTTTGACACCCACAGGCGTGCCATGAGCAAGCGCTGCCCATGCACCTGACAAAGGAATGATATTTGCATCTATATCGACGCTTGGCGTCGTGGACGTGAACATCGGATTTGCGTGGTCCGTCGTAGGCCCTGAGTCTTCATCCACTGGACCATCAAGGACATCAACCTTGTCCTTGTCTTTATGCGTTGACATCAGAACCTGGGTGCAAGATATGAACGAATGAAAATCAGGTAATAGGAAAATGATGGGACAAACGTACCCTCCGATCAGCCCCCGCTCGCGAACTAAACCTAGTAGCAGTAACCACCCTCCTCTTCCTAGGATCTACTGCCCCAACAGCAACATCAGGTGTCTCTACGAGCGCAACAAGCTTGGGAGGTGCAGTCAGAATCGCTGCCCGCCCGAACCGAATCGCAAACCCGTCTGCACCCGCTGCACCCATAGGGGATAACGGTGCGCCCATCGGGGACAGCGGAGTGCCGGATCGTGGGAGTAGGGAGAGTGGTGATGGTGATATACCCGAGTGCTGAGATGTGCTGAGATTGGAGGAGAGAGGCGTGGAGGGTGTCCCCAGCGAAAGTCGCGATTTGGACAGGCCCGATGCACTCACCCCGAGTGCAGACTGTCTGCGCTGGGGAGTAGACATCTGTGTGGGCCGTATAAGGGACGAGACGGCGCGTGATCTCGGGTTAAGGGAAGAGGGCGTAGGAGAGGTGAGAGTCCTTCCAGTGGAAGTAGGGCTCATAGTGGTCGTCTCAGCAGGAGTTTTCTCATCGTCGCCTTCGTTCCATTGCAGATGCAAGATCACAGATTTAGTCGCGCACTAAAGGAAAGCGAATAAGGTGCGCAGACCAAAGATAAGCGCAGCACTTACAGTCATCTGCGAGCCTTTGGCTGCAAACCATTGCAACATATTATTAGGCGCAGAGCCCACATTAAACAGCTTCGCATGTAACATAGGGTCGCTACCACCAAGTTCACTGAGTTTGAACTGCGAGATCATCTCTCTCCTCTCTGCACACCATCATCAAACTATTAGCAACAGAATCGAGAGGAACTCGATATCAAAGAAACCAGAAACTTACTGATCGAGAAAACTCGAACGATGCCATCGATAGTCACGCCCACCACGCGCTCTCCCTCCGCCTCTGTGCCTCCTTGAACGATCTGCACACCGATGTTGATTGTTGTTTGCTGTCCAAACCTCACAATCTTCGTCCCGGCGCGCCAATCCCAACACACGAGAGCCTTGTCAGCGCCTGCGCTGACGAGGTTCTTGGAGGAAAGCGCAACGGCGCGAATACCGTTTAGGTGTCCGGCAAGTTGTTGAAGAGGCGTGAATGTGACGGAGGAAAAAAGGTGAACGCGGCTGTGGTGTATGGTTTTATTTCGAGTATGAGATATACACAAATGGACGCACCCAACATCATGAAACCCAACCACGAAAACCTCTTTGGCATATAAGCTCCAAACACACACAATGCACCGTATCAAAAAAATGGCACACCTTCTTCCGCCAAGAAATCCACACAGCTCACAGGCTTCTTCACTTGCAGGCACTTTTTCATCTCGCCAGTGTCGATGTCCCAGAAACGGATGGTTTCGTCGTAGGAGCCTGAGATGAGGCGCTTGCCTGTGAAAAGGGTCAGCAAAAGTCATTGCTTGGGAAATGTAACGGAGTAAGGGAAGGAGAAATGGGGATAGACGGCTAGCGTAGTTGTGAACCAGACTGGCTGGAGGAGCAAGACCGACTGGTGACCTTCAGCCTTGCTGGTCCACAATCATTCTACGTCTTCCAAATAGAGTAGACTCAAAAGAGTACGCGAGCACCGAAGGTAGTGCGGAATGGCGGGAGGGGTAGCTGTGACTTGAAGTGGCTGGAAGAGCAGAACTTGCGATACAGCTGCTGACCTTCAGCCTCGCTGATTCACATTCCATCTCCTCTTCATTCATACCCTTCCCATCCCACAAAAGTGCCGTCCATCCCCAAATAATAACAACGAAACCAAAAAAACGCCCCTCACCTCTCAACAACAATGTCGTACAGAAATTTGTATGTCCATTCAAGAAGCGAATGCTCTGCGGAAGCGCACGTGCAAAATTGGACTCGCGGTGGTGCAGGGAGCGGTAGAGAGGGTACCTGTGACGCAATTTAATAAAAGAATCAGTGAATGTAAGTGTTGAGGTCGCTGTAGGTAATGGAGTATGATAAGAGGGGCGAGTAGAGATCAAGACAAAAAATGACAAGCGAGAAAAGAGAACTCACCATCCCTCAGGCTTCGCCGGTGCCCTCACACGGACGGGATCATTAGCAGTCAAGCGCAGACAATGCCACCTCCACAATGCAGGATGACGAGTTGCGGTGTACCATTTTTTCGAGACCTGTCATGTGCCGTCAGTGCTCATATGCTTTCGACCAGTGTCAAGGAACTTTATGAGGAACCAACATACACCAACACCCCACAAACCCAGAACAAAATACCAACAAAACACTCACCAAACCAGCCCTAACAACTTCTGTCACGCTCAACTTGCTCAAGATCTGAATGGCGATCTCAGGAGCGAGGAAACCGATGATGTCGAATGAACTTTTCAAGTACTTTTGAAGGAGGAGAATTTGGAGCGGTATGTCGCCTGGGAGGGTCGCTGTTTGGGTGGTCGGGGAAAGAGGAAGGGGTGAGAGGAAGGGAATGGTAGGGGAAGAGAAGGGTTGATTAGCCGACCTTTCCTTTATAAAGATGTGCGGGACGTACATTCGAGTATGATCTGGATACTTTGCGATAGAATGCAGGTGTCAGCGTCTTTCTCAAAAACAAACAAACACAGGAGTAACAACAGAAAGAGAGACGAGGGAACACCTCCAGAAACTACCACGTCATCTCGCCCATACACCAATGAGCAGGTACGACCTCCTTAGAAACAGGAACCCAAATCACAACAAAGAAAGACTCACACTCTCCCCCGCCCCTCCCTCCCCAACCCCCTCATAGCCCTCCTAACACCCCTTTCATCAAGCTTCTTCATAGCACCCACCACATCGCCACTCTCCGCGGTTTCATCCCCCTCCCCCTCCAAATGCCCCCAATTAACCCCATCCCAATATCCCTTCTTCCTCCCACCACAAACACAATATTCGCCCCCCTCTAGTTGCAAAGATCCTTGCGCCTGGGTCTGAGAACGCAATTCTGCGAGTTGAGCTTGAAGATGATAAACCTGAGCTGCGCTACTTGCGTGTGCACGTTCGAGGAGGCGCTTGTAGGCGAGAAGTTTGGAGGCGTGGAGGGTGCGAATTTGGGTGAGGGCTTGGTCGAGCTGTGGAGTTGAGTTAGTTCGTTGTGACGAAGAAGAAACGAAAGGAGGGAATGGGTAGGTGGGTGTATATGCTCGTGAAAGTGGTATGAGCAGGAAAAGATATGTGTATGCTGTACGCATGAGGGAGACGTGCGTGTGCAACAACAATAAGACCATGCGCGATTCGGTAGTCGCAACAGGGGCACAGGCACAGGAAAAGGTAGGCGAACGAAACGAACTCACTTCTTCATCGCCTTCTCCATCCACGTCCGTAACCATATCAAACGTCATCCCATCATCCTCATGATCCCATATATCCCCCAGACCTGTATCATCATTCAGATTGATCACGGTACCGTTCATGACGCGCCCGTTCACGCGTCTTGTGCCACCGATGATACTCCCGGTACCATCACTAAAGACGCTCCCTATCCTTGTCCCATCCATGGCACTTGAAGCCGTACCTCTTTTTGAGGCGAGCGATTCGGACAGCAATGCGACGGGCTCTTTACCCATCACGTTTGAGCCAGGAGAACGGACTTTGGGGCTTGGAGAGTGCATATTTTTTGTTCCGGGGGACCGTGTCATATTGGAAGTCCCTGATGGTGTACGCTGTAGCTGGGTACGAGCGAGAGGAGAGGATTTGGAGGGTGTAATGGTAGAAGGCGTGTTTATTGAAGGTTTTGAGGGAGTGTTGCTTGAGTGGGGCTTAGGCGCAGAAGACAGTGGTACAGTGGTCGGAGTACTCTCCATGGAGACAGTCCTGGTCAGAGAAGTCGCTTCGCTGTTCCCAAATATTGATGCTGAATTGGAAGTAGCAGAGCTTGCGGTGCGCACGCGGACTGACGGGGATGAAGGGTTGTTCTTGTGCTTTGCGGGACTTGGAGATGTAAAGTTTATGGCGGGTTTGGGAGAGGCGAGGTTGACTGAAGCGCGATGTTGATGCGATGGAGTGGGGACAGATGTTTCGGAAACAACGCGTGCTCGAGACGGGGTTGATGGCACCGGGATTCGATTTCCATTCGAACCCGTAGTACTGCTAGTGGAAGCAGACAAAGCACGCGGGAAAGCACTCGGAGGACCTGCGCTAGGACGCTTCAAGGGTGTCGGCGTCGTGGAAAGCATGTTCGAAGTAGAGTTCGAATTCGAGATTGGTTTGGCAGGCTTCACAGTCGTGCAACCGCTCGCATCACTGGTGATCGACAACGCACGCGTTTTAAGGGAAGTACGCGTAGTAGTTGAATTTGACGTCGTGCGCGACAACGACAAGCGTGAGCGTGTTGACGTCTCAGACGGCGTCGGCATTCTAGTTCAGTGGTTTGTCACTGCTACGAGCAACCACAAAGTAATAAACGCGTTCTTCCCACGTCCATGTACGTACCTCATGTCAATTACGTACTGGCCCGGGCTACTACCGAGGCTTCAAATTCAAACTTGGACTCAGTACTACTACTCAGGACCTAGTACTTGGGGCGTTACAGGCCTAGACCTCATGCTTCGTGGACATGCAAAGAATGGGCGGCTGCATGGCGAGCTGATGTGGAATGTCAAGCTTAATATTATGAGTGCATTTATAGGACGTCTCGTTATGTGCATCCACAAAGGTTCCGCGGAAGCAAATGATTCCTCTGCGAACTCTGATGATCATATTGCACAACTTTTGAGTGTAGCACACGAATTAAGACGCATGCAAACTGTGCTATCCCTGCGCGTTTCTCCGGTCTCATCATCGTGGGGTTAGTAGTTCGCATCTTGCTCAATGAGCCCGAGGGCAGTTGCAGAGCGAGGTTTGATAGAACACTTGAAGGGTTTGGGGTGACTTGGAATGTGTCAATCTAGACTAGCACCGGACGTGACAAGATATGCGACATACCTGGCCGTACCTGGTAGGGGATCTACCTCGGGGGTGAGCTCAACACCATCCTCGACAACCTTAGAAATATCAAACACGGCCAGTGACATCGCTGTGGATATCCAGATGGAGGCATCAGCAAGATGGAGACCTGTACACCAAAAGCAAGTACTAAATGTCAGAATATACTGTTAGTTTATTGGTGCGAGCTGGACACACCTGGGCAAACACTGCGGAGTAGAAAGTTAGCATTCTGATTAGATCCAGAACTAACTGTATACTTACCGTCTACCAAAGCCGAAGCACATTGTGCGAGGCTCCGTCTCAGGTTCCTTTCCATCCTTAGCCAAGAAGCGTTCAGGATTGAACTGCGAAGGATTAGCATATGTCCGTGGATCGTTGAGCATAAACCTGGCGCGATTAATAGCATTACACTCTGTTCGTCAATCTAAGAAGAGCACCAACCAAATGTTAGGCAGTACTAATGAGCCTTTTGGAATATAGTACCCGTCATGAATATCGTCCTCAGCCACGCAGTGAGGGAAACCTGCCGTTGAAATACCCGTTAGAAAAGTGATGTTATGAACGAGATCCGCATACCGGTGGGAAGGACAACGTTCCAGCGCAGGACTTCTTTGACAAGCGCCTCAACATAGGGGAGGGAGTCGCGGTCGGCGAAGGAGGGAAGACGGCCAGGACCCACTGCCGCATCTATTTCAGCCTGAGCTCTCTTCTGCACATCCGGGAAAAGTGTCATTGCTAGAAAGAACGAATATATTGCAGAAACAGTCTGGGCAAATAAGCGCAGGACTTTCAGAAGATGATCGAAAACATAGATATGTAGGGACCAACCGTGTCGGTGCCGCCAGCGTATAGAGAAAAAGCAGACCATTTCACGGCATGGTCCTCTTCCGCAGACACACCGCCTTCCAAGAGATTCGAGGTCAAAGACACAAGAGCGATACCAGCAGCCTGTAATACTTGAATTTCAATGCATGATCGGAAAACTGCAAGACTGCAGATTGTTCACCATCTGGTCCTTCACGAACTCATGGGGTGCAGAAACCATCACCTCGAGGGTACCACGCCATTCACGTGCAATGCGCTTGAAGCCAGCGCCGGGGAACCACGCGGGGACCTTTATCACTAAAATCACCAGGCCATCGGAAGCCATCGCAAATGTCAGAATAGTTCAACTCACAGAATGGTAGAATATCAACCAGAAAGGCACCGGGTTCTGTGGCTTGTGAGCCATTGGCTGTAACGCGGTTTGCAAGGTCAATGAAGGGATCGTCGTTTTCTTTTACTTCATAACCATGAGAGATGCGCAAAACGATGGCGCCAACAGTGCTAAAAAATCAAGATAACGTCAACGTCATTGCGAAGACATATGACACATACTGTCGAACATGCCCCTGCAGTCGATCGGGTTTCGCAAGCACACGCTGCAGAAATCGATGAGTCTCAGCTTCCTCAATCTCGTTGTATACGCCCACTGCGGCGCGACTGCCGATGACGCGATGTAAGTTCTTGCGTTGCTGGCGAAAAAGGTCACCATATGGGAGGAAAGGCAAAGAATCCTTCCAGCCAACAAGTTCGCCACTCATAGGAAGTACAGGGCGGTCAGAGTACACAATACTTTTATTGTCCATCATTTCCATTGCAGTCTTGACAGAGTTCAGCACAATGATGTGCCGACCCAGAACCTCGATATGCGTGATATCACCTGCAGAAAAGACTATTGGCGATGCATGATTTCGGAAAGGGAGGCACTCACCATACATCTCACCCCACTCAGTAAACGTTACCCAGGGCTTGATGCGAGGCATATCTAATATATTGCCAATGAGAGGCCATCCCCGAGGACCAGGTGGATATGGTGTGAGATTCTTCTTGGTGACCACCTTCTTTACCAGATAAACTCCGACGCCAGTAAGGCATAGTAGGTCCAGCCAAGTAATGTTGTTGAATGTCATCATGGTCTACTACTAGCAGAGGATGAGCAACTCTAGAATGGAGATGTAGAGCGAATGATCAGATGCGAGGAGGACATCTCGTATTTAAATCAAAATGCATCCATAGGCAACACAGCGAGTACTAGTGATCACCGGTACCCCTGTCGCAACACGGTCCGAGCCTTGTTCGGTTCCGATGATGTTGATGTCCTTCACTGGTATTCCCGGGACTCCGAGAAATCCCACCCTCGCGGGACTATAAGACAACCGATACGATCGGATGCAGTAAAACCGGTACTCGGTATTCAATAGGACTTGAATCACTGTTAACTGCAGATCACCATCCACAGATATTCTTGATGTCAGTAAGCGTACAAAGTAACCTGTGAACTCAATCTTGATGCACAGACCAGCCGATTTTGGTCAGTGGATCCAGCGGCGTGGTGGCTGAGTCCTGCCGCAGTGCCCAGAAAACCTCCTTATGATCAAAATGATTGAAATACACGTTCCTTTTCTATTTCACGGGTGAGGAGCACGAAGAGCGAGCAAGCATGGGCCCTGCGACGGTGAGTGACGATGAATGATGGGATGAGGGTTGGGATGTAGTATCTCTGTAGAGGACCAGGGGATGATGGGGCAGAGATGGGAGGCTGGGAGAAAAATTAGACCGGAGACAGAGGCTGAACTCGCAAAGCTGCTGTATTGACTCATGTTCTGCCTTGTGTGATTTCAGTGCAAGATGTATCGATAAGGGACGCTAGCTGCCACATTGAGAGTTTGTCCATGAGGAGACGGTGTAATAAACCTTGCTTTCTCTGACTTCCTCTTCTGCGAGCGACGGTGCGTTTGACGTGTTGGATGAAGTAGATTTTAACAACGTGAGAGGTACCAATAACGTGACGCACGCTATAGTACATATGACGAGATGAGATCTGAATATAGAAGCGAGATCAGTGATCACGAATACGAAGTCAGGCTGCTCCATACGCTCAAGCCAGCCAGATTTCCATTTGTTTTCTAGCATGATTATGGCCTGACATGGGTAGAGGTTGCCCGGGTGGAGACCAACGGGTCGGGTGCTGTGGATTATGATTGGCGTGGGTGCTATACCCGGACGGGTACGGGTATAAACATTCAAAATTTTGGCTACCCACAGGTGCTCGCAGGTCACCCGTACTAGTGTTTGGTAGAGCTTTGTACCAGGTAATCTAACATGATGCGGAGAAGAGAGGGAACAAAAGGGAGGGCGGCGTGAGTGACTTTTGAGACCTTTCGAGTGAAAATAATAGTTGGAGTAGGATTGTAGGAGGGGCAGAGCGACTGGGGCTGGACGGGCGGGTCCAGTACGTCGTGGCCTTGGAATGGGTAAACTCATCTCAGGTTAGTAATTCAGCAGTTACTGGATGGTTGTAGCGTGGCTGAATCGACTCAGCATAGAATTCAAATTGGGGGTGGGATTGATAGTCACATACCTGCTCGCATCAGCTTGTAAGCAAGAACTTGAACGCACGCAAATTTGACGTCATGTGCGACAACGACAAACGAGAACAATTTCTCCATGACTTTTCCCACATTCCAATGCGTCCTTGACGAACGCGACTACAATCTTCTTCCATGGCACTATGGCCGAGTGGTTAAGGCGAGAGATTCGAATCGTAGATATCTCTTACGGTTTTCCGGTGCGCAGGTTCAAATCCTGCTGGTGTCGCTTTTTGGTCTTGTGAGAAGAGTAGAGAAATCGACGATGCTGTGAGTGGTGAATGTTTTGTCATCGTATCCAACAATTGCTCTGACCTCGAGCTTCGCGCGTCACAAAAGGACGACAAGAGAAGACAGCCAGTCGCATATTGACTGGGTGCAACATTACCAGGTGTGTATTCTGTCGAGTAGGTCCACAGACTACACAGAATGAAGGGACTATTGGCATCACCAACGTTTATGAGAGGAGGGTGGTGATTCTGGGAATCGTGATCCATGCCGTAGCAACGTGGTGTGGAGCGAATGAGAACCCTAGTAGTTGGGTTATGGGCAGAAATCCTCAATCAATACCCACAACGTACGCTCCTCGTAAACATCAAATGCTGGGATATTTCTCTCTCCTGCGTAGAGGTCGATTGACTCAAGACAACATATCACACGATCCATATGCAGCATTGACTGCGCATCTCACTGTGAGAGGGTGCGCGACGTTGATGCAGACAGCTGTAACGTTAGGGCAAAGAGCGCATATAACGCAAGGGCAATCCGGCACGCTAACACGGACGATACAAGGGCACATGGAATCAGTGGACGCAGCCGCATTCTTTTCGGACGGCCGACGGGTAGTCACTGGTTCATGGGACCATACTCTGCAAATATGGGACGTGCAGGAAGGACTCACATCGATAGGAGGGCCATTGTGGGGCCACTAAACCGGGTGC
>JABBWB010000982.1:0-10551 GCA_016628085.1 Suillus occidentalis
TGTCCATTTCAAGTTTGAAAGCTGGTTTGTAAACCCTTTTTTGACCTCTCTTGACCTGATGCCCTCTATTCTGTGCCCTGGTGCCTATCATCCTGATGCTCAACATGTTAAATCTGTCATAGATGGTTCAAACACTTACTGAACTGTTCCTGCACATACTCCTGCCACACTGGCTCAATGTCCTTCCAGTTCTTCATCTTTATGAAGCTGTCCCTATCTCCAAATGTCTTGTTGTCATCATGCCTGTATGAATATTTAAAGATGAAAGATCTGCACCCAAGTGTAAAATGGATTTACATCCTGAATAGCACCTCTCCCTTTTCATTCTTTTGAGCAGACATCACAAAACCTCTCATCCCACATTGCTTCTACATTTTGTTGAAGAAGTGCTCTATATATGCTGGACCCTTCTTATGAGCGACTTGTGCTTGTATTTCTAAAGGCGGACAGTTGTTCAACCACTCTTCTACTGTTTCTTTTGCCTTCTCCAGCTTGTTGTCATCCAATTTAGCCATGACTCTCTTCACTGCTGCCTAATAATATGTGAACATACTAGGATCTCCTAGCTTTACCCTGGACTCATTCTCAATCCTCCTTGGCATCTCTTCACATTTCTGCTGGTAGACCACTATCCTGGGGGCCCATTTCCTCCCATACTTGATTATGTCCTTTCTTTCCTTCTTTTTCTTATTGTTGAACAACTAAGTCTTATACATCTAAGAGTTTATGAAAATATATGACATTAAAAATTTAGTTTTTCAACATAAGACAGACTCATCACCTGCTTCCTGTTTCTCCACTATTTTTAATCCACCTTGGGAGCAAACAACCTGGCTGCCCTTGCTACAGCAGTGAAAATCACTTACCTCTTGCTCCTTTTGGCCACAGTCCTCTCAGGAAGGTAGTTCTTCGACTCCAAAATCTCCTTATCCATGAGCTTCTATGACTGTGGTTGATGGGCCCTTTGTCTTCTAGAAGTTGTGTTGTTGGAATGACCTGTTCTTGTCATAGTGAATCAGATTGTAGAATGGGCTGAGGATTTGGAAGGTGGAAGTATTAATGAATAGTGCGAAGTTGAACTTTGAGTAAAGCCTAATAATAGGTTAATCGACCTATATGGAATGTAAAGCTATTAATGGAAATGAATTTGTAATAAGACAACAGGACTGCACAACATCATATTGCAATAACAATTCATTACACATGAGCTGATGCCTTGCTTGTTACATTAGTAAGGGCCTGTACAGCAACAGATTATTATATAGATTATCACTTTGGATTATTTGTACAGATTATTCCCACACAACCTGGCATGACTTTTTGGCACCTTCCGATGTCACTCACCCAACCCTAATATAGGGGCAAAACTGCGCTGACATCATACCATGTCTCATCCAAAGGACCTACCACAAAGGCTCCGTCTCTTGCAGACCATTGCAGCAATGATTGCACAGCTAATCATTACAGTTGCTATAGCCTATATGACTCCATACCTTGTTAAAGAACCATATCATACTTCTATATTGTCTGGCTTTGCTTGGGTCCAGGAACTTCTCAATGGGCATCTGGAAAGGATCAAAAATGAACTCGGGATGCAGAAACATATATTTCTTGCACTGGTTCAAGAACTACAGAACTCTGGGCTGGATGACTCAAAATTTATCACACTGAAAATCCAGACTGAGATTTGATATCAAGAACAATCTTGTATTTTTTTCGTATCTGAAAATGAGAGTTACATCGAGATTCGAGACTTGAAAAAATATGGACGTACTGCAGCCCACTTGTTCTTGCAAGCACGAGAATCCCTGGTCATGGCAGATGGCACCCATCCCTCCTTTGGAACTCCTTCAGAGGGCTCAAGGAAATGAGCAGCTGCAGCTTGGAAGACTCCGATCTTGAAATTCATTCCATCACCAGCCTCTGATTTGTGGGCAGTGAGAAACTTGATGAGGCTCGAGGTGTGATCTTCAGTCCAATGGACCTGAGTTGAAGAAGTTGTCGAGGATTCAAGTGGTGCATTTTCCTCTACTATTGGACAAGATTTCAAGGATGCCAGTGTTTTCCTAGACTTCGGTGCTGATTTCAGTGAGCGCGCCATATCTAATGGCAGTGAGGTTCAGCACAGCATCATCACACTGTAGGTCACACAATGTCACACTCAAGATCACGCTATGGAAATAATCTCTACAAATAATCTCATGACATAATCTGTTGCTGTACAGGCTCTAAATAAGAGCTGGAAATACATCTGGTCATTTGTAATGGACAGCAATTTCAAAGCTGAACATCTGCATCCCATTAAGCCATTTAATGAAGTTTGGCTGTCTGATGGGTGTGGATTTATGGTTGGACAGGTATAAAATACATCTGGCAGAGGCTACTGACACAGTGGAAAAATTGAGCTGCAACAACTATTGGGCAGTAAATCAAGCTAATGCTGCTTGGCACAAGCTGGAGTCCACTGGGATTGGGGGAGTCACCTGCACCCAACACAGTTGCTTTGTCCCTCACTCCATGGTCGATTTTCAGAAAGGCAAAAGGCAAGCCATATGGGCCATTCTACATCCATGAGTTAATTGTGCTTCACTTGCAGATAAATGAACATGGACTATGCCCTCTGTGAGGCTTCCCAGCACAACATGGAAGGCATTACCAGGGCAGTCACCTGTTGCTTTTCTTATCGTGGTTATATATAATCTCTGGGAGGGGGGGGGGGGGGGGTTAACTCACTCACTCACTGCTTTCTACTTTTTGCTTTCACTAAACCCTCACATTTCACTACTCACTGACCACTTTTCTTTCTTTTACTATAACACTACATTCCACTACTTATTTCACTATTCACTCTGCATGTCACTACTCACTCTACACTTTTCATTTCACCTTTTACATTTCACTTTCCATTTCACTACTCACTCCACACTTTTCACATTTCACATTTCACTACTCACTTTTTCACTTTTCATCTCACTACCACATTTCACTATTTACTACTCTTACTTTTACTTTTTACTTTTTACTTTTTACTACCACTTTCATTTTACTTTTCATCTCACTATCACTTTTCACTTTTCATTTCACTTTCATCTTACTACCACTTTTCACTTTTCACTTTACTTTTTCATCCCACTATTACTTTTCACTATCACTTTTCACTACTCACTTTTCATTTTACTTTTCATCTCACTACCACATTTCACTATCACTTTTCACCATTTCACCGTTTGACTGTCCTTATGCTACTTTACTTTACAGGCTACTACACCAATACAGGATGTCAAGAGTACGTCATTGCTATCCTCCAGGAGGTGGATATCATAGGATGGGATGATGTTAGACCTCATTGTGAAAAAGAGTTGTTGGAAGTGCAAGAGTTAGCCAGGAATGCTGAGGCACTTTTACAGTCTGTCACTAATCTTGAGGGTACATACTCAGATCGGCTCAAAACTAATTGTGCTCAACTTGTTTTCAGAGCACAGCTATGGGTTGCAGCAGAAGAACAGATAGTTGCATTGATGGACCAAGGACAAGAAGTACTCAACCAAGCTCTCTTTGAGGACAAGCTTGTCTGGCAATGTTCATAGTTGTTATGCTAGATACACATTATACAATATATTACACCTTCATAGCAACACCAGCCTCGATTACAGCAATGACAATTTCAATTCCATTATCCACAGTCTTTGCCTTTGCATAGAGAGCACCACTGACACCAGTGACCAACACTGTTCCTGTCAGTAGTCAAATAAGAGAAGCCAGGAATACAAGACAACAGAGAAGCTTACCATCCAGAGAACACTCCAATCTTGCGGCCCCTGGTGACATAGTAGATGGTTATGCCATCTGTGGGAGTGAGTGGGACATTAAATTACACTCCTTTGTGTACATTGAGGATACTACCAAAGGCAAGAGTGGCATCAGCATTAGCATAGCCATCCATTGGATCTATAATAGTGGTGGGGGCAATGCTGATGGTGGTGGTGATGGTGGGAGCAGCAGGCTCTTCATCATCACCACTGATGGAAGACTTGGACTCAGACTGTGAATCCATGAAAATAGGCGAACTTAGCTGTATGTACATAGGTGTTATTATGTGTAATGTGCAAGTTGTAGAGTCTGTGGTATGGTATGTTCAGTGAATGCACGTTTTATGAGACAGTGTTTATGAAAGAGAAATTGAGGTCTCTGGTCTATACCTGGGGTAAAACAGAGAGTATATACTTTGAGTGAGATGTGTTTTTGCAATTTTCCGATGTTATTTGATGTTTTTGGTGTTTTATTGTGGGAAGGGAGACTTCATATGTGCAAGCGAGTGTGAGAATGTGAGGAAGCAGATGTGTGGATGTAAGATGGGGTGTGCAATGGTTTGTGCATTAATCTTCGAACATGCATTCTAATTTGTATTCATCTGGTTCTATGGTTTCACCAACTTCAAGTTGGTCAATACTATCATCATCTATACCTGTCATCTGCATGACTGATATGCGATCTTTACTGCACAGAAAATATGGGATGATGCAAAATGCGGCAAAGCGGCAAAGTGCAGTTTGGATATCATGCTGTCAAGTTCTGCAAGCATATATGAGCCTCCTTTAGTGTGGCGCATGACTATCATAGGCCCTAGATATTGTGGCTTAGTTTTCTTGCTCAGTTCATATTCAACCTTTGAATTGCACACTAGCACTAGCACACCAGGCTCGAATTTGTAAGATTTGATAGATGCACGAAAGCACTGCTTGAAGTTGTGAATTAACTTGAAACACACTGCAACTCCTCTGTCTTTGATCACATCAAGATCTGACTTGCACTTCTGCAGTTGTCATGCATGCCATGCTATAAGGTCAGCAGTGGTAAATGTGCCTCAGCTTGGTAAGGGCACGAGGAATGTTGCTTCAGTGAGATCAAAAGAAAAAATAGGCTCAACACTATGAACCATGAAATAAGGTGATAGCCCTATTGCATGATGTATAGTTATGCGCTCTGCCCAGAATATGCAGTGGACAACCTGATTGTTACAGTAACATTGCCACCCCCTATCTTTTCCTTTGTCTCCTTTGGACTTACAGCCACGCTGTGTTGTATTTGTAGAGCCTCAGCTCATCTTATCTCATCTTATCTTATCTTATCTTTGTGATTCATCTTATCTTTCAGTTCACCTTATCTCTGATTCACCTTTGATTCATCCTACCCTTGACCCCTATCTCTTCTGACTTGTACCACCCTTGACCCATACCCTTGACCCATGGACATGCGACTGCATTGTCTTGTACCATATCAAGCCTTGGTTTTCACCCAAACCTGATCAACTCACTAAGGCTTCTCAACCTTAGTGTCTCTCTCTTATTCTAACTTCGAGCACTCCTCGTCATTAGTCTATCAGAACCCCTTTGTATTCTAGAGGTGCCAGCCCTCTGAATACCGAACCTTTGATCCAGCCTTAGAGGTATCAAGCCCTCTAGCCTGTATCTTACGAATGCCTTCTTGTTAGAAGGAGAACCCACTCGCCACAGACATCATCCGTGGACAAGGCTCTCTTTTGAGCCTGTGACGAGAGAACCACCCAAGTTCGTAACACTGATACCATTGGGTGTCATCACCTTTGCAACTTTTGATGATGGCCTCCCGGACATCGCAGTGTCGTCGCTCCACTATACCATTAGCCTGGGAATTATAGGGTGAAATGCAAATTGGGTGTATGCCATATTTTTGTGTGAGCTTATCTACCACGAGGTGATACGCGGGTCTGTTATCTGTGATGATTTCAGTGATTGATCCCCATCTGCAGAGGAGTTCTTCAAAAATACATGAGGTTAGTGATTTAGTGTTCTCTTTGCACAGCATGCACCATTCTGGATATGATGTTAGCGCACATCATGCTTGCACAAGATATTCGAATCCGCCCACTCTGGGCATCTTCATTGTGTCAATGTGCACTTTGCAGAACAAACCTCCTGGCATTGGCACAGTTGGTGGGATATGTAGCTTTCGCATCTGTTGCATCTGATACTCGTGGCACATTTTAATGTACCACTTGATGTCTTCTACAATGTGCGGCCACCAAAAGCAAAGCAGTAAGCATACACACATGGTATAGACACCTTTGTGACCAAGGTCATCATGCACTTCCTTGAGAATGCAATAGCATTTGTGTGACTGTGCTACTAGCTGATGCCTGCCATGAGGCTCTCTGCACCAGAGGTTTCTCTCTAGCATGAAAAATTGCTCCACATTGTTGATGAATGCTGTGAAATTGTGATCTGAAAGGTCAGTGGGTCATTCACGCAAACTTAGAAACTTGCGTGTCCTTATGAGGGACTCATCTAAATTCTGTGTAGTTGCTGAACGTGGGATGATGGGGGTTGGGTCGCCTTCTTGAGTGACTTCAAGAAAATGTGGTGAGCAGGCACACGAACATCTTGTGCAATACATGAACTCTTGTGCATGTGGTAAATGATTTCTGTTGAGCTGCTCGTGATGCGGTGGGTTCTGTCATTTAGCAACGCAACTCCAAATGAGTATGTGTGATCAATCCAATCTTCGTGATCATTTTCTTCTTCTTCTTCTTCTATAGGATCATCATCAGCAAGTGGCCTCCTTGAGAGGCCGTCAATGCCCTTGTGCTTTGTCATGGAGACATGAATGAGTTTGAATGAAAATAAGAGAATACCCACAATCCATTGATTGATGGTCACATTGGGTTGTAAATCTGGATTATTGATCATACCTTTGATATATTTCATGTCAACCTCTACAGTCAAGTGCTTGACACCAAAGACGAATATGCGTACTGCACAAAGCATGCAAAAGAGTCCATAGAGCTCTAGCTTGGCTTGAGAGTAGTGACTCTCCACTTTGTTCAGCACAATAGATCTGAAATGATTAAAATATTGCTTTCCATCTGTGCCTACTAAACCATATGCTAAGGCAAGCAACTGGAATAGAGTGAGAACTACTACAAAACATGCACTAGGTATATGTATCTAATGTCTCGAGGCCCAGACAAGACCCCTGGCACCTCTTGGCAGACCTCTGGCACTCACAAGCCAAACCCTACCGTCACATCACAATGTTAGATGTATCAACTATGAGAATGACTTCACGATCACTATCATAGTTTAAATGTTGGAGTGTGGGAGACTCTAATATTGAGTCCTTGAGGATCTCAACCGCCTTGCACTCCTCTGGTCCAAAGATGAAGGGGACATCTTTCCTAGTGAGATTGGTTAGTGGGCACACTTTATGTGCGAAATTGTGAATGAAAATGTGAAGGATGCTGCAGGTGCCTAAGAAACTGCAAACTTGTGAAGGATGCTGCAGGTGCCTAAGAAACTGCAAACTTGTGATTGGTTAGTTGGTTCTAGCTAATCATGAATCTTTTGGACTTTAGTGTCTTCTAGTACATG
Source organism: Suillus occidentalis (assembly GCA_016628085.1). Lineage (NCBI taxonomy): Eukaryota > Fungi > Basidiomycota > Agaricomycetes > Boletales > Suillaceae > Suillus > Suillus occidentalis. The sequence continues at coordinate 7,407 of JABBWB010000982.1, forward strand.
GCCCTTGAAGGTACACTTATGCCTGACTATGACTGTGCTGGGCATGGCAAGAATGAACTTTGTTGTGCTGACTGTTATATTAATGTTGTGAAGTCACTGGAGGATGCAATTGATCATGGTAAGATGCTCCCATATGAAGTGACATATGCCTTGGCTCTCTGTGATCATCTCATAAGTGCTGTTGTCCAATTCATATCATGTTTCTACAGATTTGACTGCAATATCATCTATGAATGGAAGCATGTGATTGGGGATTTCGTCTTGGAGAATGAAGGCGACATTGCCTTGAAATACTTGAGCTGCATTAGTGTGACCTTGTGGTAAGGTGGTCAGCCTGTGGGGACCTAATGGTGTGCCAAAGGTCATTAGATCATGTGATTCCTTATGAAGCACATGCTGATCATATCCTGAATATAAGTCTATCATGCCATACACTGCGTAGCCCACAAAGGACTCTGCAAGGTGTTCTATGAAGGGGGGAATAGAAGTGTCGTGGATAGTAACTGCATTGAGTAGCTGTAGGTTGTGAACTAGATGCAATGATTTGCCATCTTTCTTAACAACGCAAAACCAGTGCAAGCAATATGCGGCCATTGTAGACTTGTATATACCTGATGCGATCTTTTCCTTGATAATACGCATGACCTCGCTGATGGTCAAAGGCGGTACTGGAATATTGTATTGTGACCATTGGAATTTTGTATGGCAGGAAGTACCTTTCATCAAGGCAACTGCATTCTGAGGCTTCCCAAGTGAACACTAGCTTGTGGGTCTGAATATACCACCATACTAGCTTAACTTCTTCTGGCCAAAGCCATTTCATGGGATCTATATCTAATTTATCCATGCATGCTTGCATGAAATGGACACCTGGAACAAAATCTGGAGGGTGAGTGGGTAATGGTGTTATCCCTATTAAGGGATCTGGGGGTAGCTCATGTACTACACAGTACTCTGGTGGAGTAGTGGTGGGTATGCTGTGAACTTTCTTTGCAACTGGCTTATAAAGCAGTACGTGATGGACAGGATTATAATAGTAGAACACATTAAAAGCGGTGATGTTTGCCTCGATTAAAACAGAACTAGTAGAGGTTAGATGTGTGTAATGCGCGGAATGCGGTAGAGGCAAGCGACAAAGAGAAAGAGAAGAAAAATGTGTGCGAGAAAATAATGATGCTGATGCTAATGCTATGTTGCTCCTCAAGAGCTGCTGCGAGTTATTTTCCATGCGCGCACAATGCAAGAAAGATGCAAATGAGAAAGCATAAAAGAAGTATGAAATGGGGTGCATGAACACTGAACAGTGTCTCCCTGCTGAATCTGCAGATCATCAAAACTTAAAAACCCTGACCATCTACCTGGGATGCATTGACATGTGCATGGTTGTGTGTCACCTCTGTACAAGGCACACCATGTGTCACAGACTGGCAGTTTTTTACCCAAGGTAGGGTAGGAATATGCATTTCCCTGTGCAAATTGGGATCTGTGATGAGAATATCTTGATTCCCATTAGGGAGATCAAATGTGCAACATGAGGTTAGTATGAAAAATGGGCAACCAAGTAAGATTTCAAAATTCGCATGTTCTGTTACCTGTACTTGGAAAAACATAGGGCCTCTGCCAAAGTCAAGCAGGATGTTCTTGATGACCCCGAGCATGGAGTCGCACAATATGTTAACTGATTCCATGTTGAGGCGATGATCTGAGCACAGACCTATGCTGAGCAATTGCCATATCTCCTTGGGCATGACTACAACTTCTGCACCTTGGTCAAGAACACAGGTGAGTATGCAGCTGCCTATAGTCGTCGCGCAAAGTGGTCAGCTGCTATGCAACCATCATCGCTTCACATGTGCGCGTCTTCATACTGATGCATCCAATGATGAGTGACTGGGTGACTTGATAGCTCATTAACCAAGACTGTGCCAACAGTTATGCACTTGTTAGAGGATAGATCATGCATGCTCTTCCTAATATCAGGTGATACAGCAAGAATATCCCTGATGGGTACCGGCAATGTGATATCTAGAATTTGGTCAGTTATATGTTTCTCTGCACCCTTGTCCTTGAGTGGACATGAGAGACGGTACACTCCACTTGGCATGGGCATAGGTGCAGATGCTGCAGGGGGTGGGGTGTTAGCAGGTTTTGACATGGATGAAGACAAAGATGATTTTGTGCCCACTATGGGCGCATCTGCTGCAGGTGGAATGATTTTTGCGACTTCTAGATTTTTACCTTTACTAGATGACACACTGTTAAGGTCGTACTCTCGGGTTAACAGATCCGAAGGGCTTTGGCCTCAGCTCGTACGCTGTGCCCCTTTCCCGAGTATTGCCCTTAAACTTCAGAGAACACTAACGTATCGGATCCGAAGATCAGAATGTATAACGTATTGATATCCGAAGGTTATCCGGATAACGGAAAGACAAGTAAGACTAATCCGGACGCGTCCGGATTAGAAAACAACAGAGTAAAGACTATCCGAAGATAGAGCCGAAGATATAGACTATCGGATACAATCCGTATAGTCTCGGATGGCGACAAGAGTTAACGAGTACTCAAGTCCAGATGACAGAGAGAGGACAAACTAAGATGATATTCGAACTGAGGTGTTACAATGTAAGTACAGGAGTTTATATACTAAATGCCTAAGGCTCGAGGCTATGTATGAAGTATAAGCAAAGTCTATCACTAATCAATGGAAGCCGGAAGGGAATCATGAGTGGACGGATGGAATAACATAGCCGGGAATTAATCACAAGTAAAACGGATCAAGGAAAACATAGCTGGAAATTAAGGAATACCGAGAAGCCGGTAATAAGGAATTACCGATAGCAGGAAAGGCTGTGATAACGTTATATGAACAGGAAATGAATTAAGAAGCTTATCGTATATCGGATCAGAAGTGGATCTATACATCGGACCGGATCGGATCTGTGTTCCGGAAGTCCGGATGAGAAGCGTTAATATATGGGATATGACACACACGAACTTTGGGGGAATGAGTTTCCTCCTCGACAGTAGCTTATCTAGATGCAGGGCCAGGACATATGCATTGCTCACTAGGGACATCTATGCTGTCAAAGTGCATGCTCTTTGCTGTCACACTATCCTTAGCACTGCACTTCTGGTCTTACCTTAG
>JABBWB010000983.1:0-10513 GCA_016628085.1 Suillus occidentalis
AGGTGCCTCTGGCATAACCATATAATCTTTTATATACGTGTTGCATATTTGTAAGACACATATCAAAATGAGGTGCCTCTGGCATAACTATATATTCTTTCAAACACATGTTGCATGCTTACAAGATGTTTGGCAAAATGATATGTCCTTGACATAGTCATGTATTCTTTCATATACATGTTGTGAAATAATAATAATATGGAATGTTAAACCTAGATAAATCACAATGGATTTTATTTGTCAGGCCTATCTGGTCATATCAATTCCGGGTTGATTTCCTGATGTAGATGAGTCCATCGAGCTCCTTCGGGCTGCACTACTCCTTCGTCCCCCCGGTCATTCTGATCGATCGTTGTCTCTCAACAACCTCGCTGGCAGCCTTGGAGACAGATTCACGCAGCGGGGTGACCCGTCTGACCTTGATGAGTGTATCGAGCTCCATCGGGCTGCACTACTCCTTCGTCCCCCCGGTCATTCTCATCGATCGTCGTCTCTCAAAAACCTCGCTCTCAGCCTTGGAGACAGATTCATGCAGCAGAGTGACCCGTCTGACCTTGATGAAAAATTTAGCCTGTTCTTACAACTCTCCCAAATATCTCATGCAGTCTCTCGTACGGATCTCGCTGCCGCCAAGTCATGGGTCATCTCTGCTGAGGAGACAAACCATGGTTCTGCATTAGTTGCATATGAAACTGCATTGAAATTCCTGGATCAACATGTCGCTCTTTTGTCGTCTTCGTCACGTCATTTCGATGTTGTGAGCATGGCCACGGCTTCGCTTGCTGTGGATGCTTTCTCGTGTAGCATTCGTAATGGCGCGCTGGCAACTGCTGTGGAACTAGTGGAGCAAGGCCGTGCAGTATTCTGGACCCAATTGGCACGCTTCCGCACAACACTTGACGAACTTTCTGCGGCTCATCACACCGGCGCAGCCTTGGCAGAAGAATTTAGGCAGCTTAGTTTTCACCTTCGCAACGCGTTCGATCAGTCCACTGAAGACCAGTCTCCGCAAATTCGCCAACTGACCATGGAATGGGATGACGTAGTTTCACGCATCCGCATGCTTCCTGACTTTTCTCGGTTTCTCCTGCCTCCCCTTTTCTCTGACCTACGGAAAGCAGCTGAAGAAGGTCCTGTCATCATTGTCAATGCTAGTCAGTACAGCTGCGACGCCTTGATTGTCCTAAGTGACCGAGATCCTGTTCACATTCCATTTGATATCACGCAGACCGAAGTTTTTGATTTGTCCACCGAATTTCAGTCTCTTTCGAAGGAATTCGGTTCTTTTGATACCCAACACAAGCTTATCAGGATCCTTCGGAAACTTTGGCATGACATCGTTGACCCCATAGTACAAGCCCTTGGGGCATCAAATGTTCACCCTGGCTCGCATATATGGTGGTGTCCCACTGCCGAGTTCACGCTGCTTCCTCTACATGCAGCAGGACTCTACGAGAAGAAGAGAGACAGTTTGCCTCACATCTACATATCCTCGTACACCCCTACTTTGGCGACACTTGTTCGTGCGAGACGGCAGGTTTCTGATGGGTCCCCGCAATATTTTGTTGCCATTGGTCAAGGGAACCCGGATGGAGGGAAGCCACTCAAATGTGTCGCTCCCGAGCTAGCGGTTGTCGCCCAGCGTCTCGCGCCCATCGTATCATCCTTCACGTCGCTCGAGGACGGCGATGCAACAGTCAAAGCTGCAGTCGATGTACTAACCCATAACCAGTGGCTTCACCTGGCCTGCCACGGAATGCCGAATCGACACAAGCCATTTGAATCTTCCTTCGCGATGCGTGATGGGCCGTTGATGATCAAGGACATCATCCGGTCCGACTGGCGAAACCCAGAGTTTGCATTCTTATCGGCTTGCCACACTACTGTAGGCGATGAGAAGAGTCCTGACGAGTCGATCCATCTCGCTGCAGCTATGCAATTCTCCGGATTTCGCAGTGTAATTGGTTCTATGTGGTCCGTCGACGACGAGGTTGCACAGGAGGTTGTGTCTGCGTTTTACGGCAACCTGGTGGATGGCTCTGGGAGATTGGATTGCACGCGCGCTGCGATGGCGTTGCACAAGGCTGTAAAAAAATTGCAGCGCAATAATATTCCATTGGAACAGCAGATTGTATTTGTCCACATAGGTGTCTAGTTTGAGGCACGTCCGCCGCATTATTGCATTTTGTGTGACTCTGATTGCTTTCATTCATTCCTTCGCTGTCCTACCTAGATCTCAGTTCTTCGTCTTAGGAGGAGGAGAAGACATGGTGGGCAATCGGGGATCTCAAGAGGGAATCTTGGCCTATATGCGCGAGATCAAGTCGTTGGATCTTTGGATGAGAATTGGTTATTTTGTGGAGGTATAGATCGTGGGTGAATTCACTGGCCTATCTGTTTTTACCTTTGTTCTTGTCTTAGAAGCGCCTGGAGGGATTGCTCACGACAAGTTTTATCCAAGGGAATTCAATCCTGACTCACAGGACACCTTCAGTACGACGAATACAGGAGATATAGCCCTATCGTTTCCTCGCTTCAGCATTTCCTACTCGAAACAACCAGAGTATTGTAACTCACGGCAAAGCTCCACTTGGAACAATCTGATGGCAGATTCACTCTACGCAAGAATGAGAGGGGCGGGCTGTTAGCTGAGATAGTGGATGTTTGCTTTGGGTTCGAGAGGATTGCGCAAGTCTTGGGTTGAGTTATATATTAAGGCGCGTATTCCGTGTGTCATCCTAGTTTTCCACAGCTTCGCAGTGCTGTGCAGACGAAGCGCCACGTGCATCTCCCTATCTCTATTTAGCCCTTGATGGTCCGATGCATCTCCGTTTTCTGCATATCTTCTACCAACCTCTCTATGTCGGGCCCTACTCGCAGGACGGCGTTGCACGTTTCTCTGTATCGTGCTCAGGACGTTGATTGCATTTGTGGTGCAAAATGTGAGCAGCCGCATTTTCTTGACCTACGCACCAAGTTGTATGTATTAGTATTCGAAGTATCAACCCACTGCAGGTGTACGCGAATCATTGTCGTTCTGTCACAAGGGCGTTGCTAGTCGCTCAGCAACCATGTCTACTGCCCCACCGGCTCTTGTCCGATGCCCATAGACGTGTATGAATCATTCTTTGAATCTTATAAGCGTCAAGACCACGCATGCAGGAATTGCTCATCATGCATTCCTAGTATAACCTTTGCAGGAGATCGTTATGACGATCTAGAAGGCTGCATGAATTCCATCTGTTCTCACCTCAGATTTTATAGGACTTAGACTGCATCACGGCGCAGACAAGCTTCACCGAGGAGGTGGGGTTGCATGGCTCAGACGTCATTGGGTTACATCGAGATTGATGACCGCTAGTCCAGTCTCACCATGGCTCCTCCGTGAATCCAATAATTGAACCTAGTGAGTTCATCAACCTGTTTCTGAGTAGGGCACCGATTATAACTGTCTGGCTGGTCGTTGAAGATATACAGCACGAGAACGAGGCCATCAACTATGTGTTCCACTGGAACTATCTGTTCAGGAGGCAGGATTGCATATGCCGTTAACAGTGATTGCATGTGGAAGGTCTTCGTGAAACTGTAAGTGGGGTTTACTCTGGCCTTGGTCCTGGCCTTGGTTTCGGAATGGTCGGGATGTAACTTGGCGGAGGAGCCACTTGTGAGATATGTAGTAGCCGTACATCTGAGCATCACGCTGCTGAGGTGGAAAGGTTACATTGATACGGTTTGGCTTAGACTGTCGGATGGTTTGGTACGTCCAGCATCGCGCTGTTCGTCTTGTTTGGCTTCACCAAGCTGCACACTGGCAAGAGAAATTGAGAGGGATATAACACACGACACCTGGACACACCTGCATACTAGTAGACATCGCTCCATCGAGGCTTCGTAATTATGTTCAAGAATTCATCACATTGAACGTCGAGCAACCTCCTACATTGTTTGCTAGTGTCTGTAACCGCCCTAGCTGAAATTCACTCGTGACAGAGAATGTCGTTAGAGATAACAGGTTTGCAATATAATCTCGTACATCGAATGGCATATTACAGCTATATTACAAACAAACAAGTCCAGACAACAACCCTGAGTCTCGACAATAGTACATTCCATGAGCACTGAATCAACGAGCCTTCCGCCTATTCCACCACACTCGGGTGAAGAACCTTCGCCGGACGTCTCAAAATTCGAGTCAGCTTCTGCCACAAAGAAAGACCATCCAATCGCTGTGTTTTCATAACCAATTTGATGTGGTGGATGGACAGATGTTCTCCACTGTAAAACAGTCATTAGCGTACACTCGATAACATATAGCAGTGGGCCTACTTTGAGGCAGCCAATGCTCGCGCGGATCGTACAATATTGTCAATCATCCTCCCTAAAAGCGTCATCAGACTTCACTGGTCAGTGGCAAACATAAGGCTTACCATCCAACTGATGCCGTGAGAGTTTCTCGATATCGCGAAGAAGCAATGAATGATCTATCTCCTTCTGATCCACGGAGGAGCTAATGAGTGCGCGAGCGCAAATTGCAACAGGATCATTCAAGCCAAAGTGACCGAGCCAAAGACGACGTCGGGCTGCAGCGTCTAATTCAGGAAAATCGACGACTTCAAGAACATTCAGACGTAGAAGCAGATCAGACTATCGAGTCACGCACTAGTAGAAAACTGCGTCAGGAGTTCTTCGCCGCAGTCACTCGATACCCAGAAAGAGATGCAATCTTCTGATTCGAATTGACGGAGGACAGTCTTGATGCAATTCTGACGAGAAATCAAAACTCGAATAGTAAGGGTCTAACAGCCAAAACATACCATGAGCTCTCGATTTTTCGACTCTAGTAAACGCTGGGTGACGTGATAAATCATGATGCAAGGTATCGAAGAGAGTACGTACATCGGCGCTTTTCACCACGATCACCGCATTCCAAGTGGCTGCCAGCTAGACGATAACCAGGTCTCGTCAAAGAACCATCGAAAACTGCGAGTTGTACTAACCGATACGCGCAAAGCAATATCTGACATCAAATTCCCATGGTCGTATAATAAGCTACTAGCAGTGATAGTAATAGTAAGGAGAGGCCTTTTGAGGAAATTGCAGACAGCATGAACAGTTGTCATTCTTCCAGTTCCTGGTGGTCCTTTAAGGAGGACTGTCTATGAAATTTTGAATGAGAGACAAAAAACAATGGTGATTCTAACACACCTGTCCTTTATTGAACTGCGCTTGCTTTAGACCGCCTGCAGAACAGCCAGTATTATCCACTAGTGCCCTGAGAAGATCCTGCAACAGAGGGTGAACGAAGCCAAGAGACCGATATGATCGAACACACCTTCGTGTCTTCGTCCATAATTAATTTGCTCCATGCATCTTGATCAAACTTGACTGGCTTCAAATCCCAGATATTGAATGTTCGCCATCGCTGGATATCATAATTAGCTTCAACAGCCAGCGAAACATGGTTGCAAATTGCTCACATTCATTTCAAGATCATATCCACCAATCCAGTTCGGAAGACGCGCGATATACTCCTCCACATTGTCGGGAAGTGGTACACGCCTATGATGCCCTTTAGCGTCGACACAGAGAAGAGGTAAATAACTCACAGATGTGGGTTGTAGCCTTGCGAGGCACGATTAAAACCAACTGGGTCAATCATCACCCGCCTCGTCCGAGGCGTCTGGTTGCCACTGAAACCCGACCGCATCGGTGTATCGTCATAGTCTGCAAATGAGGAGTATGAAAACAGCGTGGTGAGAAGTTGAAGTAATACGGCACTTACACTCTGCACAACAGACTCTGCTGTAAGAAAGATAGAGTCTTCCACGCTCTATATTGATGATTCGACATCTTAACGAAGAATTGAGGAGGAGAGCTCTCACCAGTCACTTTAGCCAAGGCTTCGTCTGTAACAGGTTGAAGAAACAGGGACGAGATGGCTCGAGTACCCTAAAATCACTGAGTGAACAAATGGTGATACTGAAGAGCTATCACAGTACCTGGAATGCCAAAAAATCCAATGCCAAGGAGCGTTTCTCGAAACGAACGCCATCCCACTCAAAATACTCCATCTCGACGAGCAACGCCCTGAATAGACCTAGTCAGGATCTGGCACAGCCATGTTCCGAAAGGTCCCCACTCACCCTCCCTCATCAAGAAAGCGAGTAGTACTCTTCAAGACAACCAAAATCTTTCACGCAGTATATCAGTGGTGACGATGAATGAGCGAAAAAAAATAGTTCGCACAATAGGCCTCTCGACATCCAAACCATTGTTTAAGAGCCCAGAATTATAAATGTAAGATTTTCCTTCCTCATAATAATACTCGAGAAGGTCGAAGGAAATCTGATTGTTAGATAACAATTCTTCGAGTTGCTTGGCCCTGCATGATTATAAACGACACAGGACGAGGATGATTGACTGGAATACACGCACGACTGCTTGCTTTCCGCTTCCACGACCTCCAGCAATTTTCCTAGATGTATCACGAGATCAGCAACGAACTCAGCAGCCACTTCGCCTGTCCATGTTGATCAGTATTATTCGACATGAAGAGGGATGTAAAACTAACACCCAGTAGACGCATTGAAGCCGAAGTCCTCAGCCTTGGTTGCTAGGTCTTCTGGAAGTTGCTCTGCATCCAAGTAGGTGCATGCATCGTCCAATCTGGACCGAAGTACCTTCATCTTTTGGAACAGTCGATGAATAGGGTACTCAAGGGGTTTGTCGTGGTAGACGTTGCCAAATACAGTACTGAGAATCAGGTATCAATGTTATCAGCACCCGCAACACCCATTCTAAGACGACATACCGAAGAAAAGAGTCCAAGATTGGACTCAAGTGGCTAAAAACAAGTGACTTCATCCCTATAAGCTTGTTCATCAGGCATGCTGTTCGATGTTTTATTAACATAATGAAAACTTGCCTCCCTGGCTCATGGAGCGGACGTTGAGGTGGAAATAGAAATAGTCACCGACTCCTGGAATGCCTGTAGGCGACCAGGACCTGTACCTATCTGGCACCCACATCTTGCCGTACTGATCCCTTGTACACCATAACCCGTTGAGCAAGTAACACCCAATGAAAGCGAAAAATTCACCATTTCTGCCACCGACGAACAAAATGGTCCTCTCCTTCCTCATAACGCTTAGGCGAAATCAACGAAGGCTGGTAGACTGGTGAAGGTATCGTGGGAATGTAACCGCATGGCGGAGGCACTGGGATGCATGACGGAAGCGGTGGGATGAAAGGGGAGTCAGGAGTTGGCGGTCGGCGATATGGTGAGATAGTGTGTTCAACTGGTGCTGGATACGGGGCTGGATGCGGATACGGGATGAGCGGTGTACTAGGTATGTATCCGTCGTCTGATTCTGATTGGATTGTTGCTTGTCGCCGGCGACAGATAGGCGATCCTTCTGAGATTAGCACACTGGCGTCATCAAGCATCGAATTTGAACTCGATCGCCGATGTAAAGTGCAGTCAGGGGTGAGCGGTCGGCTATATGGCGAGATAATGTGTCCAACTGTCGCCTGATGCGGGGCTGGATACGGATACGGGGCAAGCGGTATACTAGGTATGTGTCCGTCGTCTAATTCTGATTGACCTGTTACTTGTTGCTGAAGAAAATCCTGCCAGCCACTGATAATCACAGGTGGTTCTTCTGGGACTAGAGGCACACCGACATTATCAAGCATCAAGCTTGAACTTGACGGCGAACTCGATGGCGATGGCACAGACATGCTTGGTGGGTCAAATTGGGGTGGGACTCATCAAAGGTACGCCTCTATATGAATGCGTTTGTGGCGCCTATTAGACACGATAAGGGAATCCTGTACCTTCCATAATGTACGTCAAAATGCTGTGTGTCACAAGACTGTTGCTGTTCATTTATGAACAGCACGCCAGAGGATAAGTGTAAGCTGTGTCCAATCTGCCGTACGGGCGTTCTGAACTTGAGAACAAGAGATGTACTGGTCGCCAAGAAAACGAGGAGTGAATTCGCGTCAGTTTGAAATAAAGGAACAAAAAGCTACTCACGAGTCACACTACGTTGAATGCGGTAGTGATAAGATCTCTAAATTCAAGGTTAGATCCGACTGACCAGGGAATGTTCTTTATAGAAGCAACGGGCGTCTCTCTTGCATTTGGACCTAGAGGATGATGGCGGCACAAATACCCCCATGGTCGCTGTTGGACTGTACGCAAGGAGCCGTGTATAGCCCACGTGCTGTTGTCGTTGTCCTCGATGCGAGAGCGAGTGGGCAGGCTGGCAATCTAGATGAATCAGGAGCGGGATTGCGGTGGGGACGAACCCTGAAAATGAATCAGCTCCCACGCCAGACATGCCTGACAGGCCGGAGCTTAGGAACTACCCATTCTTGCGCTGAAGGTGAACGCCCAACTATATATAAATATATATTGATCAGAAAAGGATTCTTGCACATATTGCCAGTAGTCACAACAAAGTCACAGCACTGCAGTTGGTTCACGTACCGCTCAAAGTCCTAACGATGGGAGATTTGATGACGTGTAGCGCCCTATTATCAAGTAACCAGATGATCGGTGTCATTGGCCAAGTCCATGTGACTGTATACCAAGCTGGTGGAACACAGTTCAGGAGCTAAACAGGAAAGGAGGATACACGAGTCGATTACAACCAAGACAATTAGAACATGAATGAACATGGCTAGATGCTACCTGGGTCATAAGCAGTTGTGTTCTCATTAGCAATGATGGGTAGTTGTTTTGGAAGCGGCAGTTGCGGATAGCGTGAAAATTGCACTACGATGTGGGTGCATGCTGTGAGATAAATCTTCGTGGCCAACGCTGTTAGAGTTGTGTGGTCTAACGGGTATCAGATTGAAAACGGTAGAACAGGGACGGGGGTTTAGCGGTGGGTACATGTGGGCGTAGGGCGGCGGCGCGCACAGGAATTGAGGGGACACTGAGAGCTCAGAGCCAGTTGTAATTGATCGAAATACATAAAAGATACAATCAGTAGAAACGTTGAAAAAATACTTCACGTACGTCCAACAAACTGTTTGTGAAGCTAGATTATCGTGCTCTTTTCCTGAAGGGCCATAGGACGCAGACCTTCTGTTTGTGCAATATTAGCACTAGTCAACTTGTAGAGTGGAAATATTGTACTCACATCCGGAATGGACAGGAGGTCTTCCATGCCAGTTCTATCATTTAGGATGTTACCAAGCGTTCACATTTTTGTCCCGTAGCAACTATCTGTCAGCGGAAATGATGATCCATCTCACAGTACTAGTCGTTCTGGATGGCAGGGATGTTCGCGCCGAGAAACGTATCGTGATCGTTGAAATATAGTTACTTGCTTGAGTATAAAGTCCATGTCGTGCGGCTCTCGACTAGATCTAGTTTTGAACTAGAAATATGGTATTGACGCAGCATAGTAGAAACAATGCTCGATTTAAAGGCACTGTATAGTGTAGTGGGTGGATGGCTGTAGAACTCAACGTCGAGGCAGAAAGAAAAATGATAGATTGAAGGAAGCAAACAGCACCAGCTGGACCGGCCCGGAGACATTCCGGTGGCTATGTTTGAAATTGCACTCAAATCACAGCACGCCGCAAAGCCATAAACAATCCTCCACAACTTTCCTCAGGATCGATGAGTGACCCCAACGTGCTCCTTCATCTTGTCTTTTGCAGTCATTCCACCGTTCTCGTTGACATGCCAGCGGTCGCAACTTCAGTAATACTCCAGTCACGGCCGAAGCAAGGATTTCTTAACCTCGCATCGCAGAAGTTGCGGTTGAGGAGGACAAATTTATAGACTTCACACATATGTTTTCTCCACCATACCTAAAAAAAAGTACCCGGTTTTCAGGCCTCAGGCCTCAGGTTCAAAGTCAGTTTCATTCGTGCCCGACATTGGGTACCGCATTTGCAAGCATAGGACACTCTTATCGCCAATAACTCTTCACGTGGTTGATTCGTGTCGTGCGCTTCATTTGCTGCGTGTCCGTCAACTGATATCGATAGCTACTCTTCATCCAGGCAATATCCTAGTTCTTCAGGATTAGAACATGCTAACCTCCTACTTGTAGAAGCCATTTTCAGACATGCGCCATCCAGTTCCATTGCGATTATAGTAACAACTACTAGTACATTCTAGGCTGCGTCCATGTGTATCATCGTTGTCTCCATTCACATGTACTTCCTGTGACTGTGTGTCTCGCTGTCTCCATGCCCATTCATCTAGACGCCGCCGCCGCCCCTCTAGCGCCATCCCTACGTGCGCTCACCGGTCACATGTCCTCGCTCTTCCATCACCGCATCTACAAATGGAGCAACTGAATTACAGCAAGTCCTGAGGTCAAGCACCTCTACTCGAAGTAGTGCTATAGTTAAACTCACCAATGATATCTCATTGTACATACTACATTTTGAGGCGAAAGTGCATAAGTTGATGCCTGGCATTCCAAACAAAATCAATCTGATTGTTAAGTTGGGTGGGCGTACTCTCGTGCCGAAGAGTCGGCAG
>JABBWB010000984.1:0-10481 GCA_016628085.1 Suillus occidentalis
TTCCATTACTGCTGGGCCATCAAAGTAGGTGCTTGACAACAATTTGACGATAGCCAAACCTTCTTCCCTGACAGACGGATAATGATTATCAGAGGCGCTCAGGCTACAGGCCGTGTAGTCTTCTGTATCACCACATGACGACATGCCCTTGCCCGAACTCCACAATCTCTACGGTCCGACGTACCCATATGTCCCTAGAGCTAGCCTCTCACTGCTCTTGCAAATCAGAGTTTCCGTCGCGTCCCGTGCCACGTGGCTGGCAAAGACGGATGTGCGGCTATCAATTCGGACATTGTAGAGGCCGTCATGGTTCAGAGACACGTTTCTGCACAAAGACACCAAGTTTACGTTTTGCACATTAATACTGCTGTAAGCTAGGAACTCACAAAGATTGGACTTGTTCGCTTCACTTTCCCAGAGGCGTTTGCAGGCACAGATCCAACACTGGTGTTGGCTTCGGCTAACGATGCTTTAGCAACTTACCATATTTCTCCTCTGTGCTGAAATTTTGTCCCTCCCTGGACGCAATCCTCGCCCATCTAAGACAAAGTCCCGCAGCACGCCAAGCCAACAAAATGCTCCGAGCCCGAGCCCCACCTTCTGTGCTTCATCTCAATAGTACGTACGTCCATCGGCTTTTCTCGCCTTTGCCCTGACAATATTTTTTATTCACTCCTAACTTAATCTGGCCATTGAATATTGATGCACATCGAAACCCCACCCGCCGGTGTCCCCCGCATGCGAGAATAGCATGTAGGATTCAGTCTGACCCACGGACACAGCACCATGCGATGCTAAACGGATCGTCAAATGGAGCCTAGACCCGAGGGTAATGCAAGCTGCGCCGCATATCCTGCATGGATCGTTTGAGTAGCTGCGGGATCATCGACCGAACTATTGACATCGTGCCATTTGTATAGTTCCGGCGTGAACGGCATTAGCTGATGCATCCGTTGATTTAATTCTTATGTCCACGCAGAATATTATGATGCGCATGTGAATTTCCAAAGATACGAGGATATGATATCTAGGGTGAGTTGCAGCGTTCTAAACGTGACTACTATGTGATGATACCTCGTATTCATACCGAGAGCAATTCACTTGATATTATCCTAACAAAGTGTCATAGGACATGCTTGAAGTGCATTTCAATCTATAGTAAAACACTTATCTGGCTTACGTGCAATATGTTCTTCCAGCAGGCAACGATGCATCCATCAGTATCATTTGTCAACAAGTCTTCAAATCGATTCGATTTGTGTTCATGATGTTGATAAGACTGCCTGGCCTTGCTCTAACGTTAACCTTGCGTTTACCTAGCTACAGTCTAAAACGGGCACTTGAGCCAAAAAAACTTCTGAAGCCTCCCATTGCACAACAAATAGTTATTTTCAAAATCCGTCTGGACCAAAGTTTGAAGATATAGTCAAAGATATCCCAATAAAGATTTCAAGTGCATCGAGTTGTCCTAACCTGTGCTGTAAAGGAATCTATGTTCTCCGTACTTATCAGTGCTCCACCACCACTTGAGCCAGCCTAAAAACAGTAAATCACCACGAAAGTGACGAAACAATATGACAAATAGTGTGTAAAGACAACGAAACCAACCTCAATTTGGTCTGTTTGTGTCGCTGATAGCGTGATAGCCTCCTGTCAATGCATCCCTCCACCGGCATTGCACTGGCCAACATTGTGTCCTTGTATATGCGGCAAAAATATTATGTAGTCATCATGGTAGGTTTTACTTATTAAATCTACCAAGTCAAAGAACCAGAAACAATCAAACGAATTCTGTGACACTAAAATAGTCATATCTGGGCTACATTTCAACATACAGTTCACAGAGATAAAACATGCTTGGGTTGCATAAGATAGGAAATAGTAGTTAACAGAACAACAGTCCATAATGAGCCTGCACTTTGGCTAGACATTGTGGAATTGTTGTGTTATGAGCGGTTGGCTCAAGTGATGGTGGTGGCTCAAGTGCCCGTTTTGGACTGTAGTTCCTTCGGAAATATCCGTTCAGAACGTTCAGCGCTTATAACACGTGTTACAGTAAGTTCTTCAAACTCATACCGCATCTTGTGCATCGTGTCCGAACCCTTGTCAACAAATATTTGGAATGGTCTTAAAGTATCTCTTCATTGCTCGAGGTTTCTTACTTCGATTTTTCGTCCCTTCCCAGTCATGTCGCGGCCCACAAGCCCCGGTCTGTCTACCACGGGAGCCGCGTGGAATGACAAGGAAGTTCCAACATGAAGGACGGCCATTTCAGAAGCTAACTTCCTTCGAAGTTCTCAGTGCTCACTAAAACGTATGGTCTACTGCAGTTATCATTATCACAAATAACATGGGTCTCGTTTTTCTTCCCCATTGGAGTGCCTCACAGACTACAAGTTGCGATCTGACTCGCGGATAGTAATTACCAGGATGTTTTGGTTGTTGACCGCGCGATCCGGGCCAGACCCCGAAATACAGATAACGGTGATATGACTCTGCACGTCGAAATTTATGCAGAAGTCTGAGCACAGCAGGTGAGTTTTTCCTAGATCTAGGATGGTCGTGGTACTAGTAAGCCAACTGTAGTTATCTCACTATCGCCTTGCGTCACTGATCAGGTTCTGCTAGGCGGTTCTGGGTGCCTACCAGTGTCCGGGGTTCCTCTTGTACACATCTGGGACACACCTACAACGTTGCAGACGTAGTTTGGCAACGAGGGGTGATTGCCATCGTCGTCAAATTACGTGTGCGCCTTGTCAGACACCTTGCAGGACAACTACGGTATCTGAGTGCGGCCCATGAAGCCAGGCTCGTCTGGACTCTGGGCTATCATGATAAGACTGCAAAGTAAGCAGTAGCTCATTTGAATTAGCCCCATTCAATTCTCATCTCATTCTGCCATTCAGGCTACTCTACTAGTTGCTTCAATCAAGTTCAATTCAAGTGGCTGAGCTGAACTAGAACCAAAAATAAAAGTGCGGCGTTCCGCGTTCAACTACACTAGACCCCTCATCCAACTCTAACTCTAACACTAGAGAAATACTCTCGCAGCTCATCACTTAGCCCACTCAGTAGCATCGAAGAACAAAGCATTACTCCCTTCCCTGAGCTCAACGTCCCAATCTTAGACTTCAAAATACCCCAGTTCTGCCAGAACCCGAAAACAAGTTGGATGGCGTTTGTAGCTGCATCTGAAGATCGTTGGTCACTGATTGTAGTTGCAGAGAAGACGTGGTCACGAGATTGACCATCATGGTGACACATTGACACTTAAACTGTCGGGTTGAAAATCAGGCGGAAATAGACTGATTGCTAGCGAGGTGTCGGGCTGATCAAGCCGTCTCAAAGCGACCTGATTGCGAGCAAAGGTAGTCGAGTTGGATACAAGTCGCTAGAACTCATGCTCTTCCTGAGAAGTCGTTTCAACTGTTGCTTGCGTTACGTGCAAAACAGTCTGCGCCAGGGGGGACTTGAAGTGTTCGGAAGCTCAGCGCTCAGTGTACAATCCTTGTCATGAGTGGATGATAGTACAGTCTCAGTTTCCGAGTACCACATCCACTCAATAAATACACGAACCTCGCACGCAATGTTCTGGGGATGGCACCATCAATGTGCGAACAAAACAACAAAAGGGTATGTATGTGGTATATAACTACACGAGGCTATGAGGTATTCACGCCAAAGCACCCTGGATAAAGCAATCAGCATTGAGCATCAGCGGAATAATATAATCCTACCATAGGGTCCCAAGCAGGCAATACCACCCTCTCCCCCGACTCAAAGATCTTTACTTGCTCTTTCGTCGCCAAAGACTTGTGTACTACCACCTGGAACACAAATTGGTCGAACCACTTGTCGCTCATCACATTGTAACCTTGCACGCCACTATCTTCGCCCCAAGAGTTCTCCACCTTGAACCGGACGGGGCGACCAGTCTTCTCATCCACATGCACGCCGGAGATGACCATTGCATGTGTCATGGCAGACTCGTTTGTCTGCAGTCGCTGGGCCTTGGTAAGTCCCAGCGTGATGTTGAATGCTTGCTGTAATTGATTTTAAAAACCGTTGTTCTTAGGTTAGAAACGGCTTACCTCGTATTCAAAATAGTCGGTATCCATGATACCGACGCCCTTGCCGGAGTCGGAGAATTGGCCCACATCACAACCGAAGAAGACTGGCTGACCGGCCTTGATAGACTGTGAACGGGGTCAAAATCGAACCAAGTAATTGAAGGATGAGTCGCTTACTCGGACTATGGCCTGCTTGAGGTCATCGATCTCAGTGTTCACGTCTGCTAGCGGTCAAGCTCTTGTGATGCAGACTTGATGAATACGGCTTACACAGAACAGGGCGTCCGCCCCAAATGTTACCGAGCTTGTCCACGGTGTATAGCTTACCGTACTCATTCCGCGGGTCGTTGATGAGGGAGAAAGACTCCGCCGGCTTGAAATTTGTGAATGTGCATTCGCCAAGATTGTCGCATGCACTTACCGAGAACTTGGCTGTGAAAGCCTTGTAGAACTGGAGAGGAGTACCCTCCCACTTTGCATACTTACCATCTTCAGTGTAATATTCCCAAGTGAAAGACGCGTCAGGCTTAGGAGGAACACCTAGGGTTGCGCTCATGATGGTATAAATCTCTTGCATAAGCTCTTCTTTCTTCGCACGAAGAGTCGAGATAGCTGATTCCGGCGAGATGCTGTGATCGGCCTTCAGCGACGAAGAGAGCGCGCGAAGAGTGAGAGCATGCTCTCGGAGCTTCAACTTCAGAAGGGTGTTGATGGGACTCGAGGCACTTGAATGGAATGACTCGGGGTAAACCGGCTGAGGAACGAGACCATATGTCTGGGGGACGTTGAAGACGAGCCATACTATTGTTTGTAAGGAAAGCGTACCTCAAGCAAGTTGACAGCCATGTCCCATTGACCGCCGTCGCTAATGAGATCATTTGCGAGGAAGTTGACCAGGCGGTCATCGACAGGTAGGTCTGCATTCTCGATAGAGAGCTCGAGGTAATAGTTGGACTTGTTCAACTTATCCCAGAAGAAGAGGTAAGACTATAGCAAACTATGAGCGAGGAGCTAACGGGAACCGATAATCATGAACGGTTACCTGGGAAAGCTGGAATTCCTTGAGCTTCAACTTCTTCATGACTTCATGTCGAATGACATTGGTAGTTGCGAAGAGCCAGCATCTACCACTAGACTTCTGGTTTGTGACAGGTGCGACTTTAAACTCTACCTCGTGATTGAAGACATGAGGAATTGCAACCCCGGCCGGACGACTGGTAAGAGTCGACTTTATGTTGTTATGGGCAAGGATTGTGCGGGCAAGTTGAATCTTGGGGTCAGCGGCAGCGGCGGACTCCCAGGCATTGACATTAGAGAGTGAAATTGAGCCGTCGGTGGCCAAAGGCTGTGAAACCGCTGTGGGTGACGTGGCGCTCTGCGAGCGAACAAAGCCTTTCTCGTCGAGTGATTCAGACGAGGATGTTGCGTTTGAAGCGTCCGAGGCTTGAGGGGGAACCTTGGATGGAGATGAACCCATGGTTGGTGAGAGTGTGAGTAGGAAGAGATAGGCAGGAGACCAGAAACTTGTCCTTTATATAAATGGTTCAGTTGGTATGATAAGACTCGGATCGGAAGCGTGCTCGACTAGTCCGGAGCATCAGTCTATCCTTGGAAGTCCACGCCGTAAAGATTAATGATAGCACTTGTCACTGGCAGCCCAGCCAGTCGCATGGGTCACTGGCGTTGCTGCCGCATCACCTGCGTGGACCGTTTCTGGATGAACACAGCTAGACACAGCTGTCTTATCTACCATATCAGCTGTGACTTGGTGTCTTCTCTCATACTTGCAGCTTTCACACTAGTCGAGGCCTGGCCGCCTTTGACACAGTACTCCTTGGCAGACTCGATCAAGTGTTTACTCTGCGCTGGGCTGAATCATCATGGCAGGGCTAACGTTCACGGCATTGCACGTGCCAGTGAGCTTAAGCGTATCGCCGATAAATACTTGGTGAGGCATTTGACTGCCTTCTCTTGTCCCCTCACATCCACCACCTCTCTGAAGGTTCCCCCAAAGGCTCTATCACGCCTTTCTTTCTATCATCATGGATTTAGATTTACTGCAAGTCCGTAATGTCGTCGACTGCTCTTTATCATCACAAACTTGTTTTTGCAGGTGACCACGCCAGGATTGGCGTATATTTGTCTGGGTGGTTTTGTAGTCCTGGTTCGTTCTATTTTCCTCGAATACATCTACTCGCCGCTTCTTTTGTCACTGTAATGCTTAGTTCAACCACGCTGTTTTTCACTGCTGTTACTCAGTGTCTGCGCATGCTAATTCTTCACCGCAGTTCTCCATGGTATCCCTTTTAGTAAAAGAGAAGGTTTGATAAGCTCCATCTGTCATCTCAACCGATAATCCATACCTTCCCCAGCTTTATATCAATGAAGTCGTGCTTGGAACAGGCTTCGGGATCATCATAGGTCCTTACCTCGCCAATGTATTCACACCCCGCGAATGGGGCCCCTTGGAAAATACCATAACACTAGAGGTAATGCGCATCGTCCTCGCCACTGGCTTGTTCGCCGTTGGAGTCGAATTACCATGTGCATATATGAAAGAGCATGCTAAAAGCTTGCTCATAATGGTCGTGCCCACCATGGCCTTTGGCTGGGTTGTCGTTGCTGGCATGTATATCTTCGCAAACTTAATTTTCACTTGCTGAACGCCATGACAGGCATCATACAAGCACTGTTTCCGGAGCTTAATTACATCTCATCTCTTTGCATTGCTGCCTGTTTGACCCCTACGGACCCAGTCACATGCGCTGCCATTACCCGTTAGTACCATTAATCGTGACATCACAATTAATCGATGCTTACATCTTATACAGGCGGCAAATTTGCCACTAAACATGTCCCTGTGAATATCCGTCGGATATTGTCTGCGGAATCCGCAGCGAACGATGGTCTTGCATACCCCTTCCTTGCGATATCCATATACCTCACCGTAGAGACGTCCGTTCGAACTGCTCTCGGCAAATGGTTTCTGGTGGGATGGCTATGTCTGTGCTTTCTTTTATTCAACGTTTCGTAAGGTATTCATCATGTCCTACCATAGACCAGGTTATTCTTGGCACTGCTTTAGGCGCCGTTCTAGGTCAGCGAAGCCGCATGATTATCTGCATGCATCGACCTGATTGCGTTTACACTTGTGATTCAGGCCTTCTATTTTCGAAACTCATGAAGATATCCCACAAGAAGGGCTTTATAGATCGTGAATCATACGTGGCACAGTACCTGGCTCTGTCCATCTTCACTATCGGAATTGCAAGCACCATTGGTGCAGACGATCTTCTTGCAGCATTCGCAGCAGGTTTGAGTCCAGTCTGCATGCATAATCCTAGGGTCTGACATCCATTTAGGTTCTGCGATTTCTTGGGACGGTCACTTCAATGTACAGACAGAAGACGACGTATTCTCTTCTGTGATAGACTATGTCCTGAACTGCGGCTGCTTCATTTACATTGGCGCCTGGCTACCTTTCGACGCCTACAACTCTCCCGAATATGGTATCACCCCTTGGAAGCTCGTTCTTCTTATGATTGCTATTTTGGTTCTGAGACGAATTCCACCCTTATTGGCGCTCTACAAGTTGATACCCGAGATTGGTTCCTGGCAGGAAGCGCTATTCTCTGGTCACTTTGGTGAGTAGTTCTCCTAGTCATGCTGTCGCTTTCACCTAAAGCCTGTGTATAGGTCCAGTAAGTTGGTTGAATACCATTTCTTATCATTCACTCATGCGTCCTAGATGGGAGTCAGCGCAGTCTTCGTGTCTAACTTAGCTCTGACGCGTCTACCCACTCCGGAACACCCGCCTGCAAATCAAGCACAGTATCTGGCCGCAACCATTCAGCCTATCGTTTCCTTTATCGTCCTTGGTTCTATCATCGTTCGTAAGTGCTGTCGCGGGTAGTGCTCTCGTATTTGTTGCTATATGTGTACAGATGGCTTGTCTATCCCGTTCTTCAGCATGGGTCGTGGCGTACACTCTCGCACGGTTTCGTTGACCATGACGTGGACCAGCCGTAATCGTGTTACAGTCCCGGATTGGGTTTTTGGGGCCCGCAGTGCTCCCAATACTGTGGAGTCAACTGCGGAGGAAGATGTAGAGCGAGGCTCCACCAAGATGCCGCAAGACACCGATGAATCTACTGTGAATACTCTAGATATTGCTTCACCGGGCATTGCTGTAGCTGTCGAGGGTGTTCCTGGAGATACCGATTCAGTCGTTACTAGACGTCATGGCCGTGGTAAGAATGACTCTTCCCCAGAACTGGTCCAGGTCAGTGTTTTTATTTTTCATACAATTAGTCTATCAGACTAAATTGGCTGCAGGTTGAGGCTGTCAACAATCACGCTGGACAAGATGATAATCAGACTCAGAATGTGCGATTCCCGTTTGCTCAATGACAATTACCGAGCGACCGTGGGTTGGCATGTATAGATTGTACCAACTTGTTCGATAGTCACGATTCGTCATGTTACATACGATACAGTACCCACATTGAAACCCCTTTCCCCCCTTTTGCGTTCCTTCTTGCTTCCCTTGTCCTTTTGCCCTCTACCTTGTTTCGTGGTAGGAATAATGACATGCACGTTGCCAAAGACGTTGCCTCTTGGATTACACATGTCCGTCTGACGAACAGTCAAGTATGGGTGAGGACAGCAAAATAAACACAAGCGGATATGCGGGGGTATGTATGCGGCGAATGGTCCAAACACTATGGAACCTCTACAACTATAAGTTAGTACTTATGTAATGGCGCAAATTAGTCCTAGATGCGAACTACTGATATGATACGTGTATGCGGGAGTGTACAAGGAGGTGTACGCTGTAGGGGGGGATTGAAATTAACTGGAGCTCGATCATTCAAAAGGATTCGTGCGTCCAGCCTGAAGTAAACCCATCAGTACAATTAAGAGCCTGAGTCAGAATCTTTCCCACCTGGTTATCCCCTCCCCGGTCTGGTCCCTCGTTGCATCCACATAACCAGTCGTGCCACCATCTGACCTCCTGCTCGTGTTCTATGGGTTCCTGATGTAATGTTGGTGGGGGTGTGGCTTTCATAGGAGCCACGCGTGGTCTTGTCCCTTTAGGGGGTGGTGTTAAAGGCGGCGGTAACCCTAACGGTTGTGGGGGAGGAACAAGCGTTGGCGTCGGAGCGAGCGTGGCTGGCTTCGACGAGTGCGTATTTGAGTCCGAGCCATAATTTTCAGTCATTACGCCAGACCCCTCCTTCGCATCAACGAAGGGGGACAGTGTTGGGGAGGCAAACCCCGGTTGGGTTTCAGATGGATGTAAGAACGGATTCGCAGTTGTAGGCGGGCTCTGGTCAATGTCGTCGAGTGGCACTACGTCGATAGAGTCTCTGGATTGAAGAGCTCTGTGGTTACCTAGCCCTCCTGCAGATGATCTGACTGACGGCCGCTTCGAGAGGAGCACGCTCGCTCTGCGTGTTACTTCTCCGAGTAAGGACGGACCGCCCGGGGCAGATTCTCGCGCAGCTTTCCGTCGTTGGCGTTCAGCCAACTCCCATCGACGTAGATTCTGGCAAGATGGGAGCAAGGTATCAATGATCCGAGCACGAAATGAAAGTTATGGGTATGGGCTGGAACGAAAATAGCGCACCTGTTCTACTCGTCGCGTCTCGGCTGCTTCGTCGTTTGTAGGAGGGTATGACTCTGAGCTAGGGTTCTCCATGCATATGCTATCTTCGTCTAGCTGCTTTGATTTCCCTTCTCTGTGCTGGTACTTGAGCGTGGTGGTGATGAAATGTCCTTGCGAGTCTCGTTGATCATTATCCTGACTGAAATCTTCTTCAAGAGTTGGAGGTGGATTAGAAGACATGTTGTCGAGTGAATTGTTGAAGACTGAGGAGACACCATGGATGGGATCCGCCTTGTTCGTGGTGGCGGTCTGTATGAGAAACACTTAACTCCAAACCGTAAATTGTATGATAGCTTAATTTCTCATCCACACAAGCCGTGAAATTCTCGTCACAAACAAAGAGCTCGTGATATTTTAAATTGTAACATTCGTCAAGAGCACATCAGCCGCGCATAGTATACTTGGAAACAGAACTGCGGTTGGTGGGGCCCCCGGAAGCGAAGCTCCTCATTACAAGGGGTTGATCACATGTCGCGGAAATGCTACTTCCATTGTGTTAGTCGATGGCAACAAAGCTATTCAACATGATGCGCCCGCAAGCAACTTCTACAAGTCCTTAGGTTAAAAACAAAATGATATGCAAGTGTGAAGGTCAAATGTACGCTACTTTTGGGATGTCACTGATGTGAACAGAATCCAGGCCAATGTTGAAACGTTGACATGTTCAATGAACTGTCTCATACAAAGAGCCTGCCCTAAAGGCTGGTGAGGGGGCCATAGATACCGCAGCAACCCAACCACTT